>WBMV01008903.1:778426-819236 GCA_013396655.1 Campylorhamphus procurvoides | reverse complement strand
GGTCTGGTCAGAAATACAATTCTTTTAAGGCATTGAAAAACATGGAAATATCGATTACCAAGATTCCTCTTAATAAGCTGTAAATTGTCATCTGTTGTTCCCTAAGCCTTAACAGGCTGTTCCATTGCCTGAATTAATTATAGTGACCTAATTAGGTCACAGTTTTTGAAACTACCAGCTCTCAAGACCTCTTGTATGTTTGAGGTGTCTGCTTTGGTATGAAACAAATTACATCCCAGAAGTGTCTAGTTTTCTTCATTAATTAATGAAGGAAGGTGATTAGTTCAGCTGCAGACAGCTGTGTTTGGGCAGATGAGTCTTATTCACAATGACTTGGTATTTAGCTGTCAAAAGGAACAAAAATTAGAAGACCATTATGTAGCATTTCTCTGCTTCACATAAAGCTCAGGGGATTTTCAATACAGTAAGTATGAGATCCTGAGATAAGCTGTAAACATAACCTGTTAAAGGATCCGACAGGTATTGCTGTCCTGCCTAGAAGAGAAAGTCATCGTGAGGAGCAGGTAAAAATAGTTGCTTATTTCAGGGTTAAAAGCACCCAATAAGTACTAATGAGAAAAAATGCTTGTCCTTCAACTGAATTCTCAAAAAACAGAATTCTGCAGGAAATAATTCTCTCTCAAGACTTTGTCAGCATCTATTTGCAGCTATGAAATGGTGGGGTCAGACTATATGGACTCAAAAGCCAATAATCCTGCAATGACACACAGAGCAATGCAGCCTTCATTATTCCCCACTCTTGCTCTAATCTCAGCTGCACCTTAGTGATGGCTGAGCCCACTGACAGTATCCCCAAACTGCTAATGAGCCACACACCACTATAAAGTAGAAAAGGTGCCACGAGTGGCCATACCTCTGCTATTGATAAGGAAAGAACTGGAGAATAAGTGAGAGGACATATACTGGCCTCTCACCCCAACAAGCCAAAAATAGCTTGTATTTGAAAAATGACTGGGCAACCTGGAACCTATGAGACACAGAGGATTATGTTGGAAGCTCTGCAGAAAACTTCAAAAAGTTTTTAGTCACTGTGCAATAACCTTTCTTTGACACTGAGTGCCCACAGTATTTAGTTTAGGTTTGGATTCCTCGTTCACACCAAGCTCCCAAGGAGCCGTATCCATCGATAATGCTTTCTTTTATCTCTGATTGGTTAAGAGACTTCATGCTAAGCAAGCCCATCTTAGTTATATATGCCATCATCAACTCCCATCTGGATTGTACCAGTGCATTTTATTTGAACATTAAGTAATCAGACCTTCAGAGACACCTACTAGCTGATTACAGTGAACAAATCGTATTACTTTCTCCACTGACTCTGCAAAATATTGAATTAAGCTCAAGATTGCAGTGTTTATATTCAAAGTACTCCCGGGACTTCACAAAGTTCAGTCACAATGAAGCCTTATGGGGTAAGAAGAAAAGCTCTTTGCTGGAGAAATGACTGCCTCATGGTCTAGTTTGCAGTCCCTTAATCCCACCAAGCATCCCACTACTTCCTCCCAAGTGTACTTTATACTTTGTAAAAAAAATAAAGATTCTACATAAAGCTCATGAAAATTCACCCCTTTTTCCCAGGGGTGAACTGGGAGAACAAATGTTATTTGTGGCAGTAAATCCTTTAGGACTTTTATGGCAGTAAAACTACTACTACAATGAACACATTCTACACATTGATGTCTCTGATAAAAGTTGTCATTTTCAGATGGATTAATAATCATAGAAATGACAGTAATTCTTCTTTTGCTACATATTATTCAGCTATTCTTTTCCTGACTTTTATTGCTGTTAGAGCTATGGAATGGACCAGAGAAGGTATAGGCAAATAATACCTTTTATCCACAATGAAATAAAAAGGTAATATATGCTGTGACTAACTTGCTTCTATCAGAAGCCATAATTCCTCAGAAAGACATACAGACCAATTTTCCCCAGTTTACCTCTGCTTAGGAAGGACTCACTTCTCTCTTTTCTCCACCACTCCCAAGGTTTATTCCTAACTGAAAGATTATATCTGTAATACTATTTTCCTACAAGGTAGTGCCCACTAGGAATAACAAATTCAATAGTGTTCAAGCTTAGACAACTATTAACACACACCACAAGAATTCTTTCCTGCCAGGTTTAATGCTTCTGTCCCAGTGTTTTCACAGAGCCTGTTTCACAAAACTGCTAAGTTGCTCTGCAAAGCTTTTGCATATAAGAAACTGGGGAAGGGGGGAAAGAAAAAGAGGGAAATATTTTTTTCCCACACAGAAGAACAAATAAAGATGTAAAAATTTTACTGTCTGTAAGTGACTGGCCCTACTTGTGCACAGGGATTTTTGGCAGGTGTCAAGAATCCACAGGATCATCTCCCCCAAAACAGAATCTGTTCTTTCTTCTTGGTTTTTGACCAAATTTAGGAGAGTGTTAGCTACAAAGGCTGGATTTCAAATTGTCAAGTGATGAGGGTAAAGGAAAAGTGACTCCCCAGTGGGGAGGACTGTGAGAGGGAGACCTGACAGCCCTCAGAGAACAACAGTTATCAACAGCACTTCCCAAAGAGCCAAAGCAGGAGAATAGCAAGCATTGCTCCTGAAACCAAATTTGTCAATGTCAATGTCATCCTTGCTAGCTCAGATGCACAGCTTTCAGCTGGCATATTTATTATTAATTATTATTAAATTTATATATTTAAGTATGCTTTGCATAGATAGACACATTGTTAGTCAGCAAGGACTTACTATCTAAATTAGTTAGAACAAACAAACACAAGATGAAACAACACTGTAGCAAAGAGACTGTGAGGGGATTACTAATGAAGAGAGAAAGAGAGAAGTAATTGTTTGAAGTGGTGAGTTAGTTGAGTCTTTAAAGAAGAATCCATGGATTTTAAAACCAGTGATTACGACCATTGCAATAGTCTAGGACAACCATTTTACATGATGCAAAAAGCAGGCTGTAATGTCAAAATGGACATTCAATGAAATCTTAGAACCTAGGTCTTGAATCCACCTCCCAGGTGGAATTTAGTTCCAAGTCTATTCACCGCTTTCTCTGCTTGTTTTACTTCCTGAAGAATAGGGGGGGAAATCAGAAAATTAGGACAAAGTGGTATTCCTGATACGTGAGAAGAAGGGATGGAAATTGTAAAGAGAAACAAGAAGAAGGAAGAAGGCAAAGGAATAAACAGAGCAAAAAGTGGATGGCCCAAATGGGCCAGTTAGAGAGAATCGGAGTATGCCCACTCAGGTGAGAAACATGTAGGGTGATAATAGGGTAATTAGCCTTACAGGATTTTGGTGAGCTTACTATTAAAAGGGCAGGGGGTAGAAAGACGGTTGAAGAATTAATATTATGTGTTTAGAGTAACTGAGAGTGATAATAGCTGTATCAACAAAGCACCACTAGATAAAACAACCAGGAAAGAGTAGGGCATGAAGGCCAAATGAGACCTAAAATGTCTTTGGCTCCTTAATAAAGAGAAGCTTTTATCTGAGGTCTTTTCCATTTCCAGATAGAACAGACCAGCAATTTCTAACATTTGTTAGATAAACCAGCATCCATTCTTCAGTGGGTGACTAGAATATATGTGTGAAGTCTTCCAAAAAAATTATAAAAGCAGTAGAAGAGGAAAGTACAAGGACTCCCAAGCTTTGAAGGTCAGCTACTTCACCCTGGAACATTATGTAGACCTGGCAAAAGCAACTGACAGAGAAATTACAGGAGAATAAGAGACTTTCCAAAAGTCATTTTATTGGATCTATTCCCTCTTAAATACATTCTTAAAAGATTTCTTGTAATCTCGACCCTGCTGTCCCCATTGGTGGCCATCTCAAATTGGTGACCCTTCATTTTCTTTCTGTATTACCAAAGCTGTGCTTTAGTAAAGGTTCCCTAAAGCACAAAATGGCTCATAAAACACTGGGGTTTCTGGTTGCTTTACATCAGAGTCTGCAGAAGTTTCAGAGTGCATGTGAGCTGAGTATGGCCTGTGCAGGTGTGAGTCCAGCTTAATAGTTTTATTAGGCTTCAGAAAAGGAGCATTTAGGAACAGAAAGCAAAGCTGGAAGCCACAGGGCAAATATTTTCAATGTCTGCTACTCTTTGTGTGATATTCCGCTGCTTTCAGAAGTAAGATTCTTAAAGTTGTCTTGTGTGGCTTTGATTCAATCTCTGAAGTGCATTTTTGTAACAAAGAAATACTGTTACTGGGATCTAGTGTTGCAGGAAACAAGATTCTCAGTTTATAGGGCACAGGCACACCTCCCTTTCCTGCTTGTAACTACATAGCTCACTTTTTCCCCTGCAAAGATGACTCGTGGCACCGACAGCAAATTCTGACATAGAAAAATTATGTTGGAGAAGCACTTAATCTCTTTTCACCAGTTCTTTATGAACTCTAAGTCCTGGAAACAAGAACCATATCCATGTTATTAGATATCCCTACCAGCAATCCTATATATGTACTACTGGTAAACCACTTCAGTGTGATTCCTTTGAGCATATTTCTCCCATCCTGCAATCTCAAGAGCTTTCCTAAGACAGATGCTTACTCTTGTTAGATCTCATTCAAGCACATTTGAGACACGCTCCCAGGTCCAGAACACTTTTTCCAGGGCACTGGATATATTTTCCTTTCATGTAGAATTAATATTCTTATCTCCATCAACAAAAAAAAATGGAAATCTAAAAAAAAAGGCTACAGAAAATGTTATTTTAAGCCTGCACATCTGAAAGAAAGTCACAAGATTCAGGGGACTTCCTTGTGATTATGGAAAATAGTAGGAAGAAAGAAGACTTTATCAATCATTATAGATGGATATTGCTTAAAAGCAAAGCCAAAAGCTGAAGATGCTGATAAATAATTTTCCATGTGGGGTGTACAGACATTTAATAGACCACAACTTTATGCTTTGAGAAGATATAGTCACTGATTAGTTCTTTACTTGGAATCGGATGCCTAAAAAAAGGGTTCCCCTTTGTAGCGTGTACAGAATGTCTGAGCAGAAGTGTCTTATGTAGCTCTTCCTACCCTGCTCTCATGTTACTTCTGGCACAATAATATGACCATGATACTGACAACAGATCCCACAGATATGCTTTGCAAGCACGACTCGACAGGAGACTAAAACCCCTGCAGTTCTTCTTTTAGCCCCTAGTTGCTCTTCCCATGCCTCCCACATCCACACCTCAGTGTTAGAAAGTCATATATTCCTAAAAGGAGGAGTATTTTCTGTCCCATTCTCACCTCAGCAGGATCTATCATCTGACTTAAGAGCCATGACGGGTAAGCTGTGGACATTGGCAGGTCTTCCAGTGTACTCAGGGCACTCACTCTGCCTCCATGCAGGATTGTATGGTGCCACATGGTTTCAACCCCTGAATTTGAAACTCACTTGGGGTCTCTTATCATTTGTCTGATGCACATTATTGTCCTTGCCTGCCATAAAGCACAAGAACTTCGAATTTGAAAAGAAGGTTTGAAAGGTAATAATCACACTCAGCTCTTCGATGTATTTCTTCCATTCATGAAGAATAAATAGAAAACTTATAGAAAAGTAAATAACTTTTTTTAAAAAAATATCAAATATCACTAAATAAGGCATAGACCACTGGTTTTGAATATCCTTTTTTTTAATAACTGTTAAATGTGAGTCTTCATATGCATTAAAAAACTTTCATATACTGGATACCATTTTGATGTTTCCTACTGCTTTTAATTATAGATTGTGCATAACACTTGATAGCTTGTATGACCAGATTCTGCGAGGTAGCTGCTTTATCAAGCTGTCTATGGTACAACCATGTCCATGGGGTGAATAGAAACAGCCACACAGAGAAACATAATGGATGAAAAGGCTAGGTCATAAAAACAGCAGTTCATGTTTCAAAAACTGAATAAACTTGAGTCCATCCTTAACTTTGAGAATAAGGATGACTCAGTGGGTCCCAGTGGCTACATTGATACTGATGAATTAAGTGGAGCAGGGCCTGGGCTCTGGTCTTGAGACCAATAATCCTTGCACAGCACGTGTGAGTATAGCTTAACTCTCTTCCACTTTAAGTACAGGCAATGGCCAAACCCTGATAAAGTCTTTCTGGGGGAGTCCTTAGGCCTGCCAAAGACTATGCTGACCATTTAACAGCATGCAGATACCCGGACTAGGGCTCAGACTTCTCTCCTAGCCTAGTTCCATTTTCTAATATGTTATAAACTAGAGTACTATAGACATGACCACAGAAATTATGCAAGTTGTCAAATGTGATTGTGGGTGTGCAAACACATAGACCTGCTCACCATAGATCTTACAGCCCTCTGCAAGCAACTGGAAGAACCCTGTGCACCTTGACAGAGATTGATTAAAACAATTAATTATGTTTTGCTTCTCTACTTGATAGTGGTTAGGGCTATTTTCAGAGGGGGAAAAAACCTGCATGCTCCTAAATATTTAATGTTTTTAAATCATTTTCTCTTCTGTAATTAATTGTAGGTGCCTCTTTACTTACATGTAACTACAGGGGGAGAAAAAGAGATGAATTTCTGAATAAACTTACAAGAGCTATTGTTTTAGTTTGAAAAACAAGGGAGTCTGAAATAGACTGATTAGATTTCAAAAAAATGCAATAAAAGGTGAAAAAGTCCAAACAACAATAATGGAGATTTTCTGACAATTATAACTTTCAGAAAAACCTATTTCTAATGAGACAAAAAGTTAGGGAAAAAAGCACACAAAAAAAGATTCTTAAGAACATTCTCCTAAGGAATTCGATTCTAACACTGAAACTCTCTTTTCTGCAGACAAAAATCTGTTTTTAAAACGTGTGCAGAAGGGGGTGCAGATATAAATCAACTATAGCCAAAATAAGAATTCTATAGCCAGTACCACAGTACCACCTTGTGGGGAAATAAAATGGTCTCAGTATTGACTTCTTCCACTGCAGTTTCAGGAAATACCATCAAATAAACATCAAATTGTTACTAAGACAAATGAAACAGACTCAGACATCAGCAATATATGTGACACATGATTTCTCTCAGTGTCAAATTACTTTTTTTGAAGAATCCATGTTCCAGATAAATCTTTCAGAAGTCTACTGTTCCTGGAAGAAAAATGTCTCATTTTGCATTTGCTTGTATTCCTTACATGATTTTCATTTGCTGCAAATTTATTTCTGTAGTCACATTGAATGAGGAGAACAATTGCATAAGGCATGTCAAATTCCACCCCCACAAAATGTTTCATAAAGTTAAAAGCTGTAACACAAACAACCTAATGCCAGGATCTTTAAGATATTTTTTTATTGTTTTTCTGTAACTGATGTAGATATTAGAGACAGTTATATTCCTGAGCAAATCTGAAGAAATAAGGTTATCAAATCCTCAGATGCCCAAAAGGAATTATCACGTGCTTTTCTCCAATTCTTTCTATGATTATGTAATTGTTGGTTGTCAGGAGAAACAGTTGCCCACCATATTTTAAGAGCTCTGTTAAGTGTAATTTTCACACTTTCAAATCTGTCTTCTTATAGGCATCTTTGAATTTAATATCTCTAACAAAGAAGAGCAACTAGTTATTTCTTTCCCAGGTTGTTTGAATGTTGACCAACAAGTGGCAGGTGGACTACTCTTTTGGGGATTTTATTGGGTTATTTTTCTTTTTTTTTTCCAATACAAAAAACCAAAGTTTAAACCTTCTTGCCCTCTTGATGTTGCAAACCTTCTGTTAATGGAAACAGTGCGGGATCAAACTCACAAGAAATTAAACAAAATTGTATGCAGGTGTACTCTTCACACAAAGCTAGGCTGTGAATTTAGACATCTAGGGGTTGGGTACTCATCCACCTGCAGCTATTCCACTGAGACTGACATTGGCTTTGGCTAGGCTGGGGTCAGATGCCAATAGTGGGATGCCGCTCATCTCACTTCAAGTAACTAGAAATTAAGCAAGAAGTACAGTTGCCCATACATACTGATCTAGCATCATCTCAGATTTCCCAGGATATGTTCCCTGGGCCTTCAGTTCATTACCTGCAAAACATTTACCAGCCCCATACAGAGGTCACAAGATCCTTGGGCATCTCCTAGATGGCTATGAGTGGGAAGTTGAATCAAGCCCTAGGTGTCTAATTGAAGTTTGTCATAGAGGCTCCATCTACCACTTGGTAGAAAAAGAGATATCTCCAAATAGTAATTCATCACGTCCTAACATATATGTCTATGTTAGCTGGGAAGAAATATCCTCTGAAGATGCCTGTCTCTCTTTACTGATCAAAGAAGGCACTTTGAAACAGCTAACTTTCAGGTGATCACCTTCTGCTGAGATTAAACTGAAAGCTAATGTACAACAGATTACACACTTTCTGTGACAATACACTCTGGATTACACATTGTACATATGATTTGTATAACATGAACTATAATGTATACATTATTCCAGGATACCAAACAGCTCAGAAGCCATCATTAGCAGTGGCAGTGAGTCCTGCCTTAATCAGCAGCAGCAGCAGCAACTGAAGTCTGATTGCCAAGGGACTGTTCATGTATAGAGCCTCTGTACCCAGCACGCAGCTGCTTTTTTAGGATCCCCTGCTCTCTACCCAATGCAGGCAGTACCTCTCTTCTCCAAGTTTGTATTTCCTTTGCCAGAAAGATACCAAAATCTCTCAGCAAGTTCTCCACCTTCACAAACTAACACCCTGAAGTCATGGTGTCCCTCAAATCACCCAAGTTCAACCTCCACATCCCCAGTCTCCATCAGCGTGGAGGGATCACACATCCCAAGAGTAGATATCTTTCTAGAAGTTGCAGAGCTATGGTTGCTGCCACCACCCAGAACACTGACTTTTAAGCACCTGCTGTGCCACTGGCCATATATGCCCCTCAGTCTCGGGTTTTCTCAGATAAAAAATGTGCAAGTCTCCAAGTTACCATTTCAGGCTGGCTTTGAAGCTACGTATGGAGTTCCCCCCACAGTCGTGAGATCTATGTGTGTATTTTTTTTTTACAAAAGTTCATATTCCTCCCTCTTCATGAGTAGGTACCTGTGTACACATAGATTTAGACTTCCAAGAGAGCAGAGGCCTCCAAGTCTTATCAAGGTAAATGAATAAGACAAATGAAATGTCTTTAAAAACTTGATCTACCCGACCACAGAAAGAAACTATATGGGCAGTGGCCTCTCTTTGCATTCCAATGCAGACTTCTCCAAGGTGTAACCTGCAGCACACCATGTAACTAGCGGTGAAAGGGCATTGCAGTTGCCTCTAGATTCCTCCATCACACAACAAGGGGCATAACAAGCTTCTCAGTTTGACAAATTAGCCCTGATCTAAAATATTTGCACTGTGTGTTATTTTCAGCTTTTTAATTGCTCATATTTAATGCTCTGCTTTAGGGGTTTTTGCAAGAAAAGCAAATTCTGTGCTGGACTGACAAACAGGAGATGGAAATGAAGTAAGTATCACTGTTACAAGCTCTTCCTATCTAATAGTTCAGTCACTGTGCAACAGACCACCTTTCAAAAGCTTCTGCCTGAGGGGATTCAAACATTCATCATACATTCATCTTCCAAAGATGTCATTAAATACCACTTTCAGAACAATATAAATTGAGTGTCCTCTATCCTCATTTGTTCCACTTTGCATGAAACCCTGAAAATTTAATGAAGTCAGGAAGAAACAATGCATTCACTGGACTCCTTGCCTTGCTTCAATAAATGGTGGATCATATGGGGCAGAAGAGTACCAAGGGGAATGACTGAGAAAGCATCTCATGTAAAACATTCAGTGTCCAGGGCTGGATTCTCCACTACAAGGAAACACTTGTGGGTCAAATTCTCTCAAACTTTAAAGAAATTGAGCCTTTTTGCTGGGAGTAAATGTATTAATTACTAGGTATAAAAGAGAATAATGATTTTGCATTCAGCAACTTAACCTTCACTGAGAAGAAATTCTCACAAGCGTCATTAACATCTAGCCTACTGGTCTGATACCAAAAGATAACGGTATCTATGCTCACTGAAGAATTACACACTTAAATACCAGAACTTCGTGGGGTTATGCCAAAAGTTAACTTATGCCTTAGCAAGTTAACTGGCTCAGCACTTCTTTTACATTGATCTTTTTGATGCCAAAGTAGCATGGAAAAACTGCTCAAAGAGAGAATTTTATCTTTAAGCAGCAAAGGTATTTATTGTATACAATGTTGGAGAGCCCACAATTCGCATCAGACAAAGTAGCTCTGCCGTTCCAGCGTAAATTGAGGGGGTTTATACAGTTTTTCGGAGGGGAGTACAACATGTTACATACACATTCATTAGGTCTAGGTCGAGACCTAATGAATATTATAATATTCATAGTAGGCGGGGTTTGGGCAGAGCCTGGGCCGAAGTCATCTTTTGGGGAGGTTTTCAGTGGTCATTCCTGTTTCTTTGGCCTCAAAGGGGTGGTTTTCTCTCCTCTTCCTCGGTTGAACTTTTCACCTTTTCTCTACATGTCCGGGTTTGCAAAGAAAACCTCCTGACTCCTCTTGACTCCGTACCTTCTTATCTCCCTGGATGCCCACTCTCTATGTTATCTCTCTTTTAACACAATGGGAGGCATTCCTTTGGTCAGTTAATCTTTGGGAACCTGTTTTTTCAGTTTAAAACATCATATTTCTTAGGGTAAGGTGCTGAGTCTCTTTCTAAATTAACTTTTTAAATCCTTGCCGTTTCATGTTGAAGCAATGGCTACAGTAACGGCCTGAAGAAAACTGCCTTTATGAAACACTAGGTTACTGACAGTGGTCAGTAATCTAAATGGAAATTTCTAGAGAAAACAGGAAAAATTCTGGTGTTTTATCACAGTTTCACTGTGACTTTTGCTCCTATGTGATCTCATTTAATTGGGAGCATCATGTGTCTTGGGCTCCCAGTAAAACAGATGACAATGTCTGTATTTCATTACCAAACAAGTGATAGAATTATATAAACCACTTACTTCCTTCTTCTGTGATTCTATTTGCTTTGTTCTTTCACTGATAGGAATGTGTTATCTTGATTACAGATGATTTTGAATGATCATTTTTTAAGATACCTTCTAGAAAGAAATACCATTCTAATGACTCATGGAAAAGTATGTTAACAAGTACTTCTTTAAAGGAACCAGATCTTTGTGATTTTCATTTTACATTACGGAACACTGACTTTCAGTACATATAACATGTGAATCACAGATCAATTAGAAATATGATTATCTGGTGGAATCTTTGGGTCCTTCATGTGCATTTATAGGCTGTTTGCCAAACACACACCCAAAAGCAACCAGAAGGCAGAGCCACACACAGGGCACTCCTGTGCACCCAGCCAGGCTGGAGCTGCAGCTCTGTGTTTCACACTCCTGCTGTTGGCTATTGTGAGGCACTCAGCAATCAGGGTGCCTTCTGTGCAGCTGTTTCTAGCCTGCTAGCACATTTCCTAGGAACACAGAACAGCCTAGGTTCGAAGGGACCTTGAAAGGTTATCTGATCCAAACTTGGGTGGGGAAAGGAGGCTAAATGAGATTATATAGCACATTGTCCAGTCGTGTCTTAGAAACCTCCAGTGACAGGGACTTCATCATGACACCAGGTAGGTTGTTCTAGTCAATAATTATTCTCACTGTAAAAAATTTCGTGTATCAAGGTGAAACCTCTCCTGGCACAATTAGTACCCATTGCATCTTTTCTTCCCCATGAAAGAGAGACTCCATCCTCTCTATAGACAACCTTTAAGTACTCAATACTTGTGATGAGATTCTCTTGAGTCTTCTCTTCTCCCGGGAGAACAGAAAAAATTGCTTCAGACTTTCCTCATAGAGCAAGTTCTCCATTTGACTTAGAGCTCTATATGCTCCTTGTTTCTCACTTCTAGCTGGTATGAAACCAGAAAATTAGCACACAGAACATCTCTTCTTGTTTCTCATTTAAACAGCAGAATAGATCTTCTATAAGAAAAAATTTGAAGACAAGTTCCTCACACACAGAAGCCTCATTGTATGTGCACTCAAGCTACGTTAGTCTTTATTCTCATTATGTGATGCGCACTCAAGCCACATTAGTCTTTATCCTCATGTGATGAAGGTCATGACCAGGTTAGCCTCCTACTTCCAGTCCACTGCTTCCATGCTTTGTGATATTCCACCCACCTGTGTGTCTTGCAAAAAACATACAAGGCTGCCATCTCCCTTTCCTGATATTATTTAAAAATCATATCTGCAAGAATTCCCTTCAGTTGCTCTGATTCATGAGTTAGAAGCTTTAAAATATGAAAGAGAATGATATTCCTTCTCCAAGAAATAAAAAAATTAAAATCTCTCCTACCTCCAGATTTCACTTCCTACTTCAGAACAAGGCCTTGCTCACATACTTCAATGTAATTTTTACTTAATCTTAAGAACATACCAGTTCATTTCAACATATACTCAGGTAAAGAAATACCATTTTAAGAACTCATTACATTATTTACACTTTTAATAGCACATTTGGTCAACATATGGTAGGAAGAGACCTCCTTAGCCAATGAATACAGTACTCTGCTCTCACAGATAGTTATGACAGATAAATGATTTCATTAATCAGGCACCATCCAGTGAAGCAACCTGTCCCAATTTCAAGGAGTCTCCAATCCACATGCATTAACAGGATTCTTGTGCAAAAAGAAGTTTCCTTTTATTTGAACACCACTTTCCATCATTACTGTTTACCTCACAATATCTTTCTCTTTCCAATTGCTTTAAACAGAGGCAACATATATCCTCTCTGTCTTTGTTTCACAAGATTAAACATGCCAAGTTGCTTTATATTCCCTTCTGTGGTAAGCCCTCTCTTATCTTGCTCATCTTTGCAGCTTTTCTCTAGAGCTAGTTAGGTCTCAATTCATTCTTTTTTTGAAAAGCAGATAACCAACATTGTCGAGTCTTTCAGATGAGGTCTACATAAACTTGTATAGCTTTACTGGGTATATCACACAGGATATATGAGTATGCACAGGTTCTAGGTGCATTATCTACAAGACTCAGTCCTCCTAAAACCGGTTAAAACATGCAAGTTCTAATCTTCTTTACTCTTCCTCATGAGTCTTTTATAGGATAACAAGATACTATGAGTTCTAAAATTAATTCATGAACTTGCACTCAATATTTTAAATATTAGCTGCTTTCTCTCATCCTTGGAGTCATCTGATTTTTCCCATTTGATATCCTTATCCTTCTCTCCATTAACTATGCTGTCTAAACTACCGTCTTCAGAATCACTGTCACTTTCCTAATTCTCTTATCAACATTGTTAATGAAATTATTAAGAAGATTCCTCTCAAAATTCAATCTTTAAAAAGAAATCTATTAGTAACTTCATTACAATACTTCCTTTTTGACATCCCCACTGTCTAGTGACTACTCCCCTTCTCTCCCTACCCACTTTCAGTTCTTTTAATGATTCTTATCATGTCCAGCTTAATTAACGATTTCCCACAAGGCAATATATCAAACACATTCAAGACAGAATAGCTCTACCCATTCCCTTTGCTTAAAATATCACCAAATTTATCACAAAAGATCTTTTGTTAATCTGAGATAATCTACCTTTGATTAAAAAGATGTGACATTTCATTCCATTTACCTCCATGCTCTTTATTATTCCCTCCTTCACATTTTATTTTAAAACCTACTGAGAGCAGACCAATGGACACTTAGATATCTGGATCATTTTTCACACCTTTCTAAATACCCTTGCTACTTTATAGTCACCACAAACTGAAATGACATAACTTCATACTTACAGGACAATATTTTTTTATTTAACATGGAAAAAATAGTCTAAACAGAAACATGAACTATTTCTCCTGCTCTTAAATTTAGAAGGTAATTCTTCTTGTTGTAGGTATTCCAGCTGTAGATACCATCCAACACCTTTCACCACTGCTTTCTTGTATCAATCTTCCATTGTTTAAATTGAGACATTTTAACTAACTGAAAAAAACCCTGCATATACTGAAAATACAACACAAGTTGAAATCTTTTGAAAGAAGAAATCACTTAGCTTTTTTCTAAATGACATTAGTGGAATATAACACTGCTTCATTCCTCTTAAAAAACTCCTGCCACTGTCACATGGAGTAATTTTAAGGAAGCTGGACAAAAGGTAGCCAGGATAACACATCTGCACCTCTGTGTGTGCTCATGAAAATGTGCCAAGATTCTAAGCTGTACAATTCTGTATATGTTGGATAAATTTTAGATAGACACACAAATATTAGGGTTAAGTCTCAGGTCTGTTAAGCTGGCCAGGTAGACTTTTTTATATTTTGCAACAAACCGACTGCTGTATCTTCTGAAAAAACATAGCTCTTAACCCTGCTCTATGACAGGTGCTACAAACAGTTCCACAGCAGTTGTCTCAGGTTTGAGCATTTGTGCTTACTCTGACCATGGTACCCTGACATTTCAAATAATCTTTAACTGGTCACCTTCCAGACATTGTAACCTCTTTCCAATGTTAGAGACAGGCAACTGAGACCCAAAATGTGGGCTTTCCAGATCCTAGGTTTTCCTTCAAAACACAAAAGCAGCTTTCCTCCTAGCTAAACAGAGCAGATATAGCTTTTCTTTTCCTTTTTTTCCTGTGTTTGTTGAATAAATATTTTGGGGCTGTACAACTTATACCCAGTCCCCAACACAGCTGATTATGTCAGTCAGGAAAGAAGGGGGGGGGAAAAAAAAAGGAATATCAAAATTACAACATCCTTAAAACCCCTCCTGATACTCACAACAATGACATTTTGATAATGATGATGACTCAGCTTTCACAAAGAAAGAGCTCATTATTTTTGAGATACATATTTCTACATCAATTTCTAAAAGGAAATGAACGGTACAAGCATAATAACTAGAATGCTCTCCTCTGCTCTCTTAATAGTCCCCAACAAAAAATAACAAAGGTGACAGAAAAATCTCTCCACTGAAATATAAAGACTGCAGCTGCCACTAGCTTGATATATATCCGCAAGAGAGGTCTGTGAAACATAAAAAAAAGTCAAACATTCAGTTACTTTTACCAAAGGCCACCCTCTAAAGCACAGCCACCCATTTGGCCATCTTTCTAAAAAGCACTGATGTGGTTCACCTTCCCAAGTGCATAACATGTGTCCAACAAAAAAACCCAAAGTTTTAAGATTTCTGCCTGACATCATGCTCATTGTTGCAACTAGGTATCAACACTGGCGGTGATAGATTTTCACACACCCTTTTTGTTTTTTCATTCAAGTGGCTCCAGTTGACTTTATGTGTTACTTGTCTTGAACTACAGTCTTAGAAGTGTTTAGAGAACTGAAGGAATTCATCCAGTAGTATGAATTTATCTGAGAGAGGTCTGGTTTTCATCTGCTGTACAGTTTCTCAATACCTCAGAAGTCCATATTCATCTTCCAAAAATCAATATATTGCACACTCAGCAGCTGAGACAGTAGCAGCTGCTTATACGAAAGTGATGTGCTTTCCTGCAAGAAGTTGTCAGATCCAGGTATAAACATGGTATTTTATGACTCTGTGTCACAGCATGACCAAGATGTGCACTAGTAGTGACTTTTAAAATAACAAAAACTCAAATGCACCTCCAGGTATAAGGGGGTGCTACATCCAACGAATCCACAGACTACATATCTGGAGAGCACCAGGGTCGATAAGAACCTGCAAACCTATAAGCAACCAGAGAAACTGGGGGCTCTGAACAACCCCACTCCTGGATGAAGCAGATATGAGCCAGATTTTGTGGTACCTGGAAACTTCCCATGTAGAACAGAAGATTCTTTAGATCTTCCTAAACCAAACTATATCAGAAAATCAAAAAGCAACAGGAACTCAACACATTCAGGATAAGAGTCTGATCCCCATGCACACACAGACCACTTGGGCAATGTAATTGCACTGACCCAACCAGCTCTGCATACTAGTTACATCTTGCATGCAACACGGTCAACATGCACAAGTACCATGACTGTTTGTCTGGGATTTCTGGATTGCTGCACATCTGAAAATCCTGGACCAATCACAAAAGTTGACAGAAAAACGTGAGAGTGGAGTAAACAACACATACTGACAACCTCTCACAAGGTGCAGCAGCTCTGGCAAAGGTACTTTCACTTTGAGCTATTCTAACAGCACCTGACCCACTATGACATTAAGTCACTGCCCATATTCAGCCTTGATTTTTTCTTTTCTAATTAGTTCTTAAGCGACTTTCTCAGAGTAGCTCTGCAAACCAGATCTATCATTTATGAGACTTCCTCGCAACGTACATACGTTCACTTGCATGCTAGCAGAGGAAGGTCTAGGAAAGCTTACTAGATCTACTAAAATTACATACTATTAATAGTATTGTACAATAACATAACTTTTTATATATAGCCCCAAGGCTAAACATATCAAAACGAAGCACAGCTGTTTCAGTGGAACACAGCAGTTCTATTCACTCATCCCAGCATCGATTTCACACTGCGGACCGCCTCAAGTGTCCGGCTGGGACATTTACCCCCAGAACAGCGATGCGCTGCCCCAGCCAGGAGTGGAAGCAGGAGCCAGCCCTGGGACAGAGTGGGTTGGGACTCCCTTTAGTTGGGGAACAGAGATGAAGTGGATAACGTGCACGTTCGTTCCCGAGTGCTATCCCTTTATTGCTATGTGTTTACATCAATTGCTTAATTACCCTCCGCCCCACAGCCGCCCTCCCACAGCCAGATTCCCCCTGGGAAAGCGCTGATGAAGCGCATAGGCCGCCCAAGGCTGGGCTCGTCCCAGGGCCTATGTGCCTCATAGGATACCTCCTCCCCTGGAGAAATATGTGTGCGTATATATAGGGAAAAGGTACATAAATAACGAAAAGGTGTATGTAGACATATATACATATAGACACAGGGAAATGTCGTGCGGCGCCGCACTCCGCACAGCGCTGACACGCGGCCCGGGGAGCGCCGGTGGCCTCTGCCCTCCAGCGCCGGCTCTGCCCCTCCGCTCCCCGGGGCCGGGCTGCCCGCTGCTCCCCTCCGCTCCCCGGGGCCGGGCTGCCCGCTGCTCCCCTCCGCTCCCCGGGGCCGGGCTGCCCGCTGCTCCCCTCCGCTCCCCGGGGCCGGGCTGCCCGCTGCTCCCCTCCGCTCCCCGGGGCCGGGCTGCCCGCTGCTCCCCTCCGCTCCCCGGGGCCGGGCTGCCCGCTGCTCCCCTCCGCTCCCCGGGGCCGGGCTGCCCGCTGCTCCCCTCCGCTCCCCGGGGCCGGGCTGCCCGCTGCTCCCCTCCGCTCCCCGGGGCCGGGCTGCCCGCTGCTCCCCTCCGCTCCCCGGGGCCGGGCTGCCCGCTGCTCCCCTCCGCTCCCCGGGGCCGGGCTGCCCGCTGCTCCCCTCCGCTCCCCGGGGCCGGGCTGCCCGCTGCTCCCCTCCGCTCCCCGGGGCCGGGCTGCCCGCTNCCCCCGGTCCTCAACTTCGAAGAAATCGACTACAAAGAGATCGAGGTGGAAGAGGTGAGTGAGGGCCCCGGCACAGCCCCCGCTCGCCGGGCGCGGCCAGCCGGGCTCCCCTGCCCCACGGGCCGCGGGGCCTGCCCGGCATGGCGCGACCCCCCGCGCACCTGGCCGGGGGTCTGCGCTCCCGCGGATGCTGCAGCGCTGGCACCGGCGAACAAAGGCGGCCCCGGCGGGGAGCGGAGGTGCCGGCTGACTTCTGCCAGCCCTGGTGCTGGATGTTTTGCTGTGGGGCTTTAGTTAAGCGGGAAAGACTTATTTAGGACTTTGAAGTTTCGCCGCCCGTTTTGCCACCCCCTTTAGTATGGGCAGCAAACGCTGTTGTGAAACGTCACAAGAGAGAACTGTTAATTCTGATGTTTCTTTCGAGTCTCTATTTCTGTATGCCCTTGCTTTCGCCTTCTGCCACCAGACTGAGCCATTGCATGTATAATCATGCCACTATTAATGATTTGCTAAATTTACAGCTCTCTGAGCTGTAAGGATGAACAGATTTTTTTTTTCTTAACATAGGCTAACGATGTTGCACTCATGGATATGTAACATGTGCATGTTACCCGGGAAGTGACTTTCTGTTATTGTATCACATAGTTGGAAGCAAGTTTTTGTTCTGTAGAAAGTTTCACAGCAAAATTACTGCCTTAAATTCTTTGAGGCTGAAATGGGATAGATAAAGTACTGAATTTCAGATGTACCTTTCATCTGTCCGGGTTTCCTGTGAAATTAGGATGTGTGTAATCTGGGATAGTTTGCATGCTTTGCTAAAGGGCTCAGTAGTTTGTATATATGCTACAATGTTTAACTCTCAGGATCACGCAAAAATGCTGTTGATTTTTTTTCCCTTCCTCCCCTGCCAAATTCTCTGCAGGAATGAGGTTGCTTCATGTAGATGTATGATGAAGGTGATGAGACCAACTTGTAGAGTCTAGACCTAACAGGCATCCAAGACTGCTGAAACAGTCTCTGTTTACCTGTAGATTAACATCTTTCTCTTTCAGTAATAATTACCCTCTTTTTCTTAAAAAGTTTGTATGGAAGTGAATTTCGTTCTGTGTAGTTGCTTTTATAGGTATGACAACCCGTGTCTCACATTTTTAGAGTAGTTTGCTAGATACCAGTTTGTTCATAATTATCATACCGGACTTGCGCAGCTTGGGGAGAATTCACGGAACATAAAATCTACAATGTTTCCAAAGAACCCCCAGGGCATTTTCAACCGTATTCAAGTAGCCTTTTGTGGTAACTTTGCCTTTCACCATAGCAGGCACTGGAAATTCTCGGAAGATAATGTCTTCCAAAAGGTTGCCTTTATCCCTTTCTATGAATATAGCAATCATAAAGATTTTTGTCTCTGTAAGTCTAATTATTCTGCTTTTAACTGTTCTGAAGTGAAAGTATTTTTGCTGGTTTTGCAACAGTTACTGAGAAACAGGGATCAAATCACATGTTTAGGGAGAAATGGCTTTTCTCACCCAAAGAAGAAAATTTAAGTTGGTAAGAATTTATCCACCATAAAACTGTGCCCAGTGGTGGCTCAAAAAAGAGAGTAGCATATCTGCTATATTAGACCTAGCACTTTGAATTAATAAAGTGCTGTAGAATGCTTTACTCCTCACAATACCCTTGGGAAGGTTGTTAACATGGATTATACTGCTATTTTACATGAAAGAAATGTGGACCTGCGTAGTGTGTAACTTGAGTTTGACATTCTAAGGTTTAGTGTTGGAAGCTAATCTACATCCCACACACGTCTAGCATCTGCAGAGACGGGATTATACGCACAAAAATGTATGCCTAAGTAAGAATTTGTTTAATGCAACTGTTGGCATTATTCTCAAAGCAGTATCTGTTGGAGATGACAAAACTTACATGGTATAAGCAGAAGAACTCTGATAATTGTGTTATCTCTGTGAAAAATCTGATGACAGCTGGCATAGCATTTTGAGTTACATTCAGTGTACCTGTCCTACCAGAAGTTCTTACAGGCAGTAGAGATACCCATGTGCTGAACAGTCTAAATGTCATTGCACAGAGGAAGAAATAAGGCCTACTTTACAATAAAACAGATGAATTGGAGACCATACTTAGACCTTGCTTTTCTCAGCTGTGGGTGTTCAGCTCTTATTCATGATGCAGTTTCAGTACAAATAGTCAACTTTGCAGTCATAACAAAACATGCATCCTTTCTGAAGATTTTCTGTGCTCTCACCTCAAGCTCAGAAGTTTTCAAGGATTTTTAAATGGCTGGAGCAACTCAAAATGGTCACATTTACGCTTGGCAAACTTCAGGTGTTTCAAAATGGAGTGTCAAGAGATCTACGCTGGAAACTCAAATGCTTTTATAATCATAGCTTTGCTGTTGTATTATCAAGGCTGTCTTGTCAGCAGATAGCACTCCCACTCTGCCACTGGTTTATTAATAGATATTGAAGTTCTGGAATACTTGCAGGCCCTGAGTCCTTGCTAATAAATGTGAGATCTATAAGTGCACTTTCATTTAGGTTTTTCTGAACTCTATTGGATAATATAAAAAGTATACCATATTTTGCTTTAGCGACCATGCACATGTACTCAGTGTTACTTCCCATCCGTCAAACACGTCTCCACCTTCAGGCTGCCTTTTTGTTATTTCAAGTGCTTAAAATGCAGTGAAATGTAGAGACAATTATTATGAATGAGTTACAGTCAAGTCAAAATTGATGTGACCCAATTGAAGCATCTTCAAAACTAGAAGGGTAAAAACAACATAAAACTTGTGTTCAGCAGTAACATTCCCTATTTTACTATGCCAGTTTTTGACTGTGGGAATGTCCTCACAAGTTTTTAGGTATTAGATAGACAAATCACTAGAAAGTGAGCACATGACACTTAACTGAAATCAAGGCAACAATAAAGAGCTTAATAGCCTTATTTTAAAATCTTATATTTAAATCTAGCCTAAATACTCCTCTATCTCTTCCCAGAGGAGCTTCCACATCTGAGCAATGAACAGACTTTAGTTTTGAATTGTTCTGACAACTTGCTCCCTGCTAGTCTTTCCTGAAAATTCCACAGCCCTTTCTCCATCATGTTAACTGGGTAACAGTCCCACACATGATCAAAATGTAGACTTCTTCATCACATGATGTGTGTATGCCTTGGATCACACAGCCTAAGGTACGTGTCTGGTCATGTATGCTGTGGCCCTGCCCAGTCACTGCCTGATGTAGCCAGGTTGAAAACCATTGCCATATTTTTGTAGTTGCAAGTACTTTTGAACAGTTTGGAAGTGTAAATTACTAGAAAACTGTGGTTTAATGCTCCGCTGGTGTATTGCAGTTTCAACAATCTGTTAGGGCAACAATAGTTAATTCTGAGGGAATTTAAGGTAATGTTTTCTTTAAGATGAAAACATAAGTATTTAAGTAAGTAATAAATACTTTGTAAGTATTTCTTTTAGAAAACCTACTTATAGGGTCCAAGCAACTAAGGAGATGCAGTTTATGGCACATTCACACAGTTGAGTAATTTCATTAACTGAGTAGTGTGCTGAGAACTGCATGTGTTCCTTGCAATTATGGAGAAGAGTAGTTCAGAGGCAAGAAAATGAGCAATACAGTGAGACAACTGGGTTTTCCTCCCTTTTATAGCAGTGAACTTTTAAAAGTTTATGAGGTGCAGTGACCAATTATGTCCATTACACTATAAGGTAAAGCCAATATGCAAAAGCTGCTGCTGAACATGGAGTTGTTTCCGCCTCCATTGTTTTGGTGTCCTGGGAGATCGTGTCCACTTGTAGAATACTAATCTGCAAAATTGAGTAAATTTGGATAAGAACTGCACATGTGATTTGAGATCTGAACAGTATTCTCAGATATCTTCATGAGTACGTAAGGAGCCATACTCAAGAGCCAAGGGTGGTTGCTAAAAATCCGTTTGAAGTCAGTAATGTTTCTCAGCCTTCAAGTTAGAAAGTTGGGTATCCAAAAGCAAAGTCAAAAAATTAGAACATGGTGAAAACATGGCAATATTTTCTCTAATTTTACTCAAAATAAATTTCTCATTTAATTCAAATCACTATTTAAATTTAGTTTTGTTACACCACTGGAAGATTCTCTTCATTCATCTACATAAAAAAATAACTGAAGGGTCAGCTCAGGTGTGAATTTATAGCGAAGCTACTCAACACCAATTCCTTGTGGATGAAATTCAGCATGCAGTGAGTTAGAAGATGGCTGGAAAGCTAGTAAAACTGTTAATGTGAGACTTTACATTTATTTCTACACGTGCAGATATATAGCAGATATATTCAATGAATCAGTTTGTACCCTATTTTACTCTTGTAAAGAACACATGGGAAAGAAACTTCACAGGCTTTTCCAGTGATGAAAGCAAGATGCATATTTGTGAGATAATAAAGTTTCCTGTCTGATGCCTTTCCCAAAGGAAAAAAAAATAGAACAGGTTTCACATGTCCCTTGTTTATCCCACCCAGTGGATTCTCGCAGTATTTGACTGTCTGTAGAATGATTATTCGTTTTTCAAAGACTGGTAATTTTAGATGATGCCAGCTCAGCAAGCCCAACTCCTGTTGGAGGCCTTCACTCTGAGTGCCTCAGTACCCAACATTTTGTGTCTAAAACTAGAACCTACTGTCTGGGCTGCTGTAACAGAGCACATTGATTCATGCTAGAACATCCTTAAGGGATATATTTTTTTCCTATAGCATTTTGCATAACTTAAAAGTTGAAACTTGGAAACTAAATCTAAACTAAATGACTTAGTTTACTTAAAATTAGGATTGCTTACAGGGGTTTGGGGAATAGGGGAGCAAACAGGATTTGGGGTTTTTTTCATCGCTGTATGAATCCAAGAAAGGGAAAAGCAACATTTAGAACTGGGTTGGCACTTAATAAGTCAAAGAACATAGCTGTAAGAATTGGCAGATCTGAACTCCTTCCTAAAAGTACTGCCAGGGTATTGGCCACAGTCATTTGTGGCATGGGCCCAATTTATTCCAACCTGCTTAATAAAGCATAGCACACTCAGAGGAACCAAAGTCAGAATTTGAGGCTGGTTGAATGAATGATAGAAAATGCAGGCTTATATATTTTAGGAGCTGTAAACTGTTGCTCATGGCTTCTTTTGTCATTTTTTTTTTAAATCTATGTTCCCTGTGTTGTATGGGCAGATGTGTGAAAAACTGAAAGTATGCTGTATTGGTACTGCTGGAGTTCTCTTAGATAGAAAGAAGGGAAGCAATTGAATTTAAAAATGTGATTCTGTTTTTACAAAGCATTGTAGAACATTTCTTTTTCTTCCACTCTGTCTTGCATAGTGTCTGAAGCTTGAGGGATCTGAAAGCTCAGTTTGCATAAACCTTTAGTTTTGCAAATATACCAGTAAGCATAAGGACATAGATATTAAAGATCATTTAGAGCCTGCTGTCTGTTTGGAAGCACACTAGGTTCTTGTTGTTGCATTTTTGTAACTGCTTGTCTTGCTTCTCAAAATCGTAAAGAAGCATGTCACACAGCAGATACTGCAAATTATGAAGTCAATTCTCTAAAGAAAACTGTGTTTCCTAACCAGGGAGCTATTCTATTTTATTGCTGTCTTATATATCCAGCAAGGTTTTTTTTAGAAAGAAAAGCACTAGGTATCCAGCATGCATAGCTACCTTACATGGAAACTTCATGGACAGAGACAAAACTTTGCATCTTTATGTTTTTCAGACACCAATGCAATTAATGCAAAGTTGCAATTAATTCTTCCAAAGTTTTGACATTTGATAGGGGATTATAGTGCATCTGAATAAACATGCATTTATCTTGTTTTACTGGGGGAGGGGAAATTATTGGTCACATCCCTTAGGACAAAATACATCCTTAAGGTCTTAACATATCTGCAGTCTCCATTTCCTGCATGATTTCTAGTCTACATAACTTACCAGTCAGTATAGTCTACATACTTACAAGTCAGTATCATGTATCTTTGTTTACGTACAGCATTTGATACTATTTGTACACAGAGACAGAGGTAATGCTTGTTCCAGGGCTCTTGTATGGTTCATATTCTTTAAATAAGACTCTAAATACATTATCTGGAAAACATGCAAGTGGCACTGTCCTTTGCTGTGTCACTTTGCCGCACAGTAAAACATAACTTTTTAATGGTATAAACTTCATAGGGAAAAGAATAAATTTGTGTATACTTTCCAGTCTTTAAAGCTCTTTAAGCATTTCTTCCAGTTTAAAATGTTTGTGTCATGTGCTGAAAGGTTCTCAACAAGCTTCATTCACTTCTATGGACAGAGTAGAAGCACTTTTGTTCTATTTCTAAACGTGTCATCTGCCCTATATTTTCCTTTTTTCTCCTAGAAGATATTTAGAGGAACAAAATCTTTTACCAAAAGAATGTGTTTATTTTTAGATCATTTTCCAAACGCACAGTGCTACAGATCAACTGCTGTTTATTGATTTGTTGTGTCAATAATTCCATTGACTGTGCTTAATATAATTTCGAATATGCACTACTGCCCAAACATTTGGTGTGGCACCAACAGCAGGGGACAAGACGGAATGAGCATGAAGAACCTAAAGTTCAGGCAGCACCTCCCTTCTATTAAGTTACTATTGCTATTAAGTTACTTAGTTTCAGCACAGGGTGTTGAACGAAACTATGTAGTGTTTATAAACAGTTCTGACCAAATCCAAGACTTACTCCTTTAAAGGGTAAATTCAGTGAAAACTTAAGGGAAGAAAATGCTGCCTGCATTCTGTCAATTATAAAGGGTTTTTTTACTATGAGTAAGGTATTTTTTCCAGATTAAGTAGGAAAACCATAGTGGGCTTTCACATATGGTCTACTACAAATGTGTATTGGATCCGTCATTGCTTTTGATGGTTGCTCCTTTCATATGCTATCCAAGACTCTGAGCTGCTTTTATAGAGGATTGGCTCTTCTGTTTTCCCTGTATCCTAGGTAAATATTCAGTGCATTCATGTCCTCTTCTCAAGTTCAATCCTCTGCCTAAGCAGCCACCAGATCACTGATAAATTGTTATGAAACCTTCGCTGTGTTGTCATTTATCAAACTGTTTTCACCAACCGTAAAATTCACATACCTGATGCTCTCTCACAGCTTTCTATTATGTAAATAAGATTTAGACTGCCTGGTAAACTCTTTGTCTTGGTGCTTGACACTGATTTTTTTTATTATTTTTTTTTCCAGTTATCAGTGGGACTTCTTAAAATGTGTCTGATTCTTGGAATTTATTCCACTTTTCAACTAAAGCCCAAGTATTGTGGCATTCATGGTAGAGCATAAAACATCAAATTGGGCAGTGTATTTGGTTTTGTTAATTTCTTCATTTAGTAGAAATGTTATTAAAAATGCATCAACATTGAAAATAATGATTTCTTTAGTATATGAACTGGAAATATTTGTAGCAATTCTCAGGATTAAACTTCAAAATAGTCATGGATTTATCTGCAGGGGAACAATATACATTTATACTGACTTTTGGACTGAATTTGACCATGTGGAATGAAACACAAAAGATACTTGGTTTTTTCTTTTTTGTTATACATGTGAAAAATATATTTAATTTATAAAAATGTATGTGGTAAATATTGCATAATCATAACTTTGATGATTTTTATAATTAAAATTATAGCATAATACATATAGTCTAATTGTACATATGAACATTTACAAGTATTTTCAAGAAGGAAAGATATGACTAGCCAAAAAAAGTAAGCCTGGTAAATCATGAACTGTTGTAAATGATTCAGGCTAAGGGAAAAAAGTTAAATTGCTTCATTACATTTTATCAGATGTATCTGAGACCAGTCTTTTAACTGACATATATGTACTATTTTCAAATAGCGCTTTTTTTTTTATCTCTGTTACTGGATTAAATGTAACACAGGTGTAGTCAAAAACCATGAAAGAGTATGAGAAAGGGCACATTAAGAGAAGAAACCTTCTAAAAGGAGTCTCACAAAGTCTTGCACTGTATGACCAGTTATATCCACCTAGGAGAATTCATTATATGCACATTGTATGCATTATATAGAGGGGAGGTTTCTTCCCAGTTTACTTTAGTTAACCCAGTTTGGGTTCCTTCATAGTGTACAGTATTGCTGCTGCCAGTGCACTCCATTCTGCCCAAGCTGCATTGTGGCATCCTTCCCTCCTTCCTTAGCTGTCCTTAGTCCTTCCCAGGTGTGAGCAGGCTGCAGAGTTACACGTGTTTGCACAGTGCATTTTTGTGTGCTCACTAAATTAGCACTTCTGCAAAATGCAGTTTTATGGTACACACACTAACTGATGAGATTTTTCTTTTACCATAGGTCTGGTCATGCTCTATGCAAAGTTGGTAAAGGGGTTGCAGTGGACAACTTTCTTGTGTCGGTAGAAAGTGAGAGGCCTGCCACTGCCTCAATTTTTATTTTATTCAGGCAATGTTATTCAAAAAGTGTTCTGAAAGGGAAAAAGGAAATACCAAGGGAGACTGGGTCTTCTGTGTCTTCTAGTGACTCATTATTTCCAATTTGTTTATATGTACTATTTTCGTAGGCTGCTCAACTATCATTCGTATGGTTTGGTGTTTCCAACCTCGGTTGGGGACTGCAAGAAAATAGCTGAAAGAGGAGTCAGGGAAAGAGTCGAGGCCCTGTAGCTAGGAGAGGATGTTACAATCAACAGGTCCCTTTTTTACATGGGGCAGAACGCATGTTCTGCATATCTCCTGTAGATATCTTGTGGCAGACTCAGTCTTTGAACCACTATTGTAGAGGGTAAAGGTGAAAAGGCAGGAACAACTGGAAGGCTAAGTGTGTGCTGTAATGTATAAGAGAAATACTTAGTTGGGTAATAAGGAAACCAGAAGAGGAAAATGCCACTGATCACCATTTCTGGGCAGCTGTCTCTCATATCTGTAACCTTCCGTAACCTTCCAATAAGATTGAGCATAATTTCCTGTTTCTCATCTTTCTTAATGCAAGATCTTGATTATTTTATTTTTTTTAATTTATATTTTTCCTCTCTTCAAATTGGGGTCTTGATTGCAGACTTCCTCATATTCATCATGACAGCTTAGCAGGTCTTGAGTTATGCACCTGTAGGCTTTTCCACCCCATTCTCAGGGGAAATCAATTTCATTATTCATTTATTTGGAAAGCAGGTAGCAAGGACCCAAGCATGGTTTACATAAATGGTAGTCAGTCTGCTCTCGTATGGAGCCTTGACAGGTAAAGTCTGGTGCTTGTGCATTCCTGGCTACCGAGTTACCTTCTCTGTATTAGCACTCTTAATTTACAGTCTGAATTGTTACTATATTGGAGAATTTACTGCTCTCACATTATTGAGTGATCTCTGAGAAAATGAAAAGGTAACTCTGGGCACATTGAACACCTCATCTTGACTTCATCATGGTCCTGTGCAATTCTTTGTGTATACATTTGAAATTCAGGACTTTAAATTCCTATTCCTAGCAAGAATAAAGGAATACAGCAAATAGATATAATTTCACCAGTCAAATTTAAATAAATAAATTTCCTGTCATTACTTCCATTTTCTTCTGAACAAATTTTGTTTGTAATAATTGAGATCATATTTTCTGAAATATTGTCACTGCATGTTAATAGTAGAAGGTTTTATATGTGCATTTTCCAATTCTTCTGTAAATGATCTTTGGAGAAAGCTTAACTAAGCACCAGTTATGCTTTGACAGCCTAGTATTCAATTACTGCTGGCAAACTTAAGCCTGTGTGTCTTCAGTTTTCAAAGTTCATTTTCTTTTCTGTTTATGAAGCCTTGCATAGCAAATTAAACCATTTCATGTTTTAACTCAAGTGTTCATATTTTCTTCTAGGTTGTTGGAAGAGGAGCCTTTGGTGTGGTCTGCAAGGCAAAATGGCGAGCTAAAGATGTAGCCATTAAACAAATAGAAAGTGAATCTGAAAGAAAAGCCTTCATTGTAGAGGTACAGTAAGTTTGCTGGGAAATATTTGGTTTAGTAGAGCTTGTTTTTTTAAAAATTTTGGTGCATTCAGTGTACCTAAAAGCTATGTCTTTATTAAAAGATAAATGCAGCCTGTGGTAGCCAGTTCAGGCCTGGACCTCTTGCAGAACAAGAGACCTGTCAGAGAACATTTCAGCTCCTTTAGTTTGCTTCCCATAAAAAACTGGAAGGTGAGAAGGAGAGAGAGAGAGAAGGGCACACAACTGCAGAAATGCCAATTCCTAGATTCTGTCCCAGTCTGGAGTCAGGGTGCAGCTGAAAGACCCACCAAAGTCTTGGAGCTGATTAACACTTGCAGGGGCTACAGAGTAGGGTCTTCAGTACAGTCAGGTCCATACTTGAAACTGTTTCTGGCTTTTTTCAGCAATTCTAATAATTGCATTATTTTTTCTTTCATTTTTTTCTTCCATTTCTTTCCGTATATTACTACCTGTAACTCATTTAAAGGCAATCACTGTTTTCATTTGATGTCTACTTCTTCAAAAGTTTACCATGTAATTTAAATGAGATATAAGGTGACATGCTGCTTATTATTTATTCAGTTATCATTTAGTTATATTCAAGATCCACAAAATATGTTAAAAATAAATCTCTTAAATTTGGAACTAAATGTAGTAAAATATAATGCACTGAAGGGTTGAAAGATGCACATTTGTTATAGGCCTTTCTGTGTAAATATTTATATGTTCATTACAACCAAAGGCTTTTAATCTGATTCTCATTTAATATCCAGTAGATCTGATTGATCTCTTAGCATTTTTGTGTTCTGAAGAGATCTGAGTAGATAATCCCAAAAATGCTTCCATAATTATTGGTGTTCGGGAAACCCTACACTGTGCAAGCATCAGTTGTAAAAATCTGTTTTGATTTTTTAGGTCCTTTGAAGTGTACAGAAAAAGTAGCATTTGTTTCGTAGACACTGAACTACTTCAGAAGTCTGTGTAAAGGGAAAAAATTCCTTTTTCCTTCCCTTCTGCTATGTACTGGTAAAAAAAAAAAAAAACACCTCAGTGCAAAGTAGTGTGATTGTCAGTACAAGCAGTAGTAGGTTCTTGGAATTATGTTGCTTTAATATTAAACTGCTTGGCTTATTTTATAGAGTTGTGGGATTTTGTTTTTTCAGTAAACTTCTATATTGCGAATAAAGCCAATATAATTCTGATTTTTTTTATGTAGTCAGACAACTGGGATTCCAAAATTGCAGGCTCCAGGAAGAGCACCAAACCTATAGCAGTCATAGTTGCAGAGTGCTTGTGACTTTTTAATTTTACTACAACCTGAGAAAATACTTTCTTTAAATTTAATTTCTTTAAAAAATTTTATCAAATACAATTCCAGTTAGACACAAACCCAATTATATAAATTAAAATGCAAAGAGGGACATCAGTCTTGTAATTCCTAAAATCACTATCTAGTGTTATGCAGACATATAAAACTGTACTTGCTCTAGTGTATTAATTATAGCTGTGAAAATAAAGTATTAGCCTTTTTTCCCCATGGTTTGAAGTTATGTGATTTGTATTGCAGCTTCGACAACTGTCACGAGTGAACCATCCCAACATTGTCAAGTTATATGGAGCCTGTCTAAACCCAGTAAGTTATAGCTTTGTCAGTATGACAGCAAGTGACTAGCTTAACATATTCAAGCATTAATGCGCAAAGCATGTATTTTATATTAAAAGTGTTTTTTTTATGTTTTAGACATAAGAAGAAAATATACAGATATGTAGGGTTGTTGATGTTTTAAGTTTTTTGTTTTCCTTTCCCCTGCTATGAAAAATAAATTATTTCAAGAAAACCCTAAAGCTATTTCTTAGCACAGATTATGCTTCAGTTTGTCAGAATGGCATCTGGTGCATTACATATATCATTATATTCATATTTACATTCCTATTAATTGCAAATCAGCAGTACAAAAAGTAAATGCATTAGCAACACATGATTATAGCTTATAAATTGGTTCCTATTCTCATATATGCAATTTTCAGGATTTGCTTTCTTTCTGCTGTGACTGCAAACAGTCCCACAAATTGTATCCTTGGCTAATTCTTGTCTGGGCTATTTAATTGTTTAAAATTATGCTGTATCCCTTTTTGTTCTTAGTGAAATTATTTTGACATGGTACTGATTTTTTTTTGTAAGTCACTGAAGGAAAAAAATAAAAACAAGTAAATTGCAGTTTGAAGATAGCATTTGCTTTTTAAGACTGAGGAGGGGGGAGATCATTCTCTTCTTTCCTAACTTAAAGTGGGAACTAAGTGTAAAACTGATTTCTCTTTCTTACATGTGTGCTTTAGACTGATTTTTTACTTTATAGATGTATTTTCCATTAGCCTGGGTATGGAGGCTATGCAGTTGCTCCCAAAGAACTTTCCTTTCAGTTTACAGAAGGTGTTTACTGCCCCTACATTTAAAACATCCCTGTTTTTTGTCCTCTCCCCCTCAAAGGTGTGTCTTGTTATGGAGTATGCTGAAGGAGGTTCTCTATACAATGGTGAGTCTCATTTCAACATAGTGTGTTCCTGGAGCTAAAGTGCTAGTATTAGCGCAAACATGATCCAAACTATAAAGTTGTTTCATGCATATGTCTCCATACTTGGAGACACTTGGAAGCCACCTTGACAGAGTCCTGGGTGACTGGCTGGAGGTGGCCTGCTTGACCCTGTTTGGTGGACCTCTGGCAGTCCCTTCCAACGATTCTATGGTTCTTTGAAATTTTTAAAATAATTTCAAGGAGAAAGGAGTGTGCTTTTTAAAACTGCTTTTCAGTTCACTGCTTTGTTCTTGATATCAGTGTCTTATATTTTATACAAGTGATTTAAAGCTTTCCCGTGGAACATCTGAAAATATTCTTGCTTCAGTTGTAAATTCCCTGTGCATTTGTTTAACATAGGCTTTACCAGGGATAGCTGAGAACAAGCAACACCTTTCATTTTGAATTTTAATAAAAATCATGGAAAGTATGCTAAAAAAATGAAAAATATTGTGACATTTCTGTTATTTTAACAGCCTGCAGAAGGATATTTTCAGTTGTAGTAATGAAGTGTTGATAATTGCTTAGATTCCACAGAGCTTTCTAACTGGTGTTTTGTTAACTCCATTGTATCTGTTGTAATATGCAATAAAGTTCTTTTTAGTTTGTGCCTTTGTTTTGCAGTGCTGCATGGTGCTGAACCTCTGCCTCATTATACTGCTGCACATGCCATGAGTTGGTGTTTACAGTGTTCCCAAGGAGTGGCATATCTCCACAGTATGAAACCAAAGGCTCTAATTCACAGAGACCTGAAACCACCAAAGTAGGTTTATGGTTCATATTTCATAATTTCTTACAATTGGAATGTAAGATCATTTATAGTAATTTTATTGCATTTGAAAAAAATACCATTAATTGATACTAACTTATGGATGTACCGTATGCCAAATAAAGCTGTGTATTTGAAACTTCAGTTACATAATGACAGTGTATGGTAGAGAAAATGAACTGCATTCAGTTACTTTCTGTCAAACTGGAAAAATACTCTGCTTCTGCCCTGCATCATGGAAGAGGATTTTGTTAGGAATAAGGCTTCTAATCACAGACATTTAAAATCCTCCAATTTTGAAATGGTTGTGGTGTTCAATAAAAGAATAATGTGACAGGGTTGTTTCATTGATTAGTTCTAATTGCATATTTAATCTTATATTGGAACTCTTTCACCATATGGCCATCCTCTTTTATCTCCTGCTTCTGCTGGTTCTGCTACTACTGCCTGAAGCTCCCATCACTTTCTGCCGAAACAAAATTTGGTAGTTTTCTACCCAGTCAGTTTGTTATCTGACTCATTTTACAGCTTCAGATCTGACTGCACAGATTAGGTAGAAACAGATATTTGAGGATCAGCAGAATCTTCCCTATTTCTTGGTAGCCTGCAGTTATTTCCGGGTAAAATTATAACACAAAGCCACACTTTAAATCTTTAATTCTTTCTTGTATCCCCAGTTTTGATTCAAAGAGCTCTTAACATGTAACTTACAATGCTTTCATTTAAATCAGTAGCTTTGTTGATGGAACATTAGTGGGCATCTTGATCATTCTTCTTTTGGTAAAATTGTTAGAGCATTTGTTTTTCAGCCTCTGGCATCTGAAAGACTAATTTTGTCAATATATGCTTAGTGGTTTACTATGGCTAAAGATACTTATTTAAAATCTAGCATGTAGGAATATTAATAAATTACACTATATATTGGATTATTTTATAACATTTAATGTGTTCACTAGAGAGACAAGTGATGTTACTAATTTCCCAGAATATAAAGCTAAAGTACTAAAAAGCAAACTCTAAGACATTCAGCTATATTAGAATGATAGTTGTTGGGGTTAAAAAAAATCAGTAGTTTATTACAAGACTACTTAATCCTACAATTTTAATATCTTTTTTTTTCCTTTGACAGTTTGCTCTTGGTAGCTGGGGGGACAGTTCTAAAAATCTGTGACTTTGGTACAGCCTGTGATATTCAAACACACATGACCAACAATAAAGGAAGTGCTGCTTGGATGGCACCTGAAGTTTTTGAAGGTAATAAAAATTCACAGTGTCAGTATTATGTATTCTTTTTAGGGATGCAACTGTAAATTAATGTCGCATAAGAAATAAGAGCATCATGTAATCTTTATTTCAATGTGGATTAAAGTTTGAGGTAACAACTGAAAGAGTCTTGGCAGAAGTCTAACATTTATTTAAAAATCTGTACAACAGAATATTGTCAAATAATTGTGCAGAGGTTTGAAGAGCAGCACTGAACCAACTCTCTCATGTTAGTATTAGACATTTAATTACATGAAGATCTGGAACCTTTATTTTTGTCATTGCTGAGATTTACATAATGAGTACCTTTAGACAGCTGCTGTTGGTTACTTTCTAAGTAAAATACAGCCTGAGGGCTCTTTTCCAGGATTCTTAAATTATTGCATATTCTTCTGACATTTAAATATAGTCATTACTTTCACTCCCTATTCTGATCAGCTTTTAACTTTAGAATTTCCCTGTTAGTGTCTCTAAATTAAACATAATTGCCTTCATTTTCGATCCCCCACTTTCTTGTAACTCCAGCTTCTTTTGCTTTTTGTATAATACAGAGATTTGATGTACTTCCTCTTCCCTACGTACTGAGGAACTTGTTATTACCAGTTATTTAGTTAAGTAGGAAAACAAGCTATTTCTTGGAGTGTAACTGGGAAAGTCTGATGACACTTGCTAATTAGATAGGTATAATTGCTGCCTGATTATCAGAGAAATAATCCAGTCAATATTAAATTGCAAATTAAGTGCTTTTTAGCCAGTCAGTACCTTAAATTATCAATGAGATTTAGCAGTGTTCTGGAAGAGTCATATTCCTGTTTTACGAAACAGGTGTCCTGGCTTTGAAATGTTTGGCAAGTACCTATGTACAGCAGTTGTTTCCCAGATTCTGGATCCAAGTGGCCTCTTTTCTTTTTCTGTTCCAGAGACAGTCCATGTACATTTTTTTCAGGAGATGTTTCCTCCTGAACATCACCTTTGGAGCTTTTGTTCTGAAGGTATCATTTTCTTCCACATATTGCTTAGAGTACCAGCCCAAGGGTTATTTGTTTCACTCTGGTGCATAAAAACATTCCATTATGTCACTTTATTTTGAGACATATTATTTCTTTAACTCTAGCTAGGAGTGCTTATTTTCTTAACATTTGCTTAATATTAAAATAAATTGTATAATAGGAGATTTTTTTCTTTTAGAAGTAATCAGTTGGACAGACAGTGTTACAGTTGGATTTGATTTCTTTTAGTGAAAACTCTTAATTTAAAATGGATATAAATAAGTATTATAGTAGGTATTTACAGTACATATCCTAGTTCCTCTGGTGTGTGAATTCAGCAAGGCAGAACACAGTAATCTTGTATTGCAGTTGTATTTTTGGACAGCAGCAAAACTCTTCAGTTTACAGTTGATTTTACATACTTTTAACTGAAAGCATTTACTGAAAAAGACACAAATAATTATAAAAGGACAAGTATCAAGAAAAGGGAGAAATCTAGTAGCTTCTATGATGCAGCATATCAAATTATTCTTGAAATTGTTATTAACCTACTAAAATAACTACATCAAATGTCAAAATTGTTAAAAATTTGTTTGCCAATGCTACTGCATCAGAATTCAACAATGGAATGAATCCTAATATTATTTTGGTGCTGTTCTAGTACTGATTTTTTAGATGAGAACAATAAAGGCATGTGAAGTATCTGTTGTAGAAGACAGGGTGCTATTGAAGTAATTGCCCTAATATTAAGATTTTCCCCACATTTTAAACATTAGGGTACCTCAAGCCTTGTACAGATCAAATAAGCTAAATGAAAATAACATGATTTAGATCAGGATGAAGTGAAAGAACAATTCTAGTATCAGAAGTCCCATTAGAAGAAACCATTTTTAAATTACTTTGGGGGAATTGGATAAATTGAGGAACGATTGTGTCTATTCAGTCTTGGTCTGACATAATAATAAGACAATACAGAATACTCCCTCGCTTCTTTTGGACTCTGCATTCAGAATTAGTCCAAGACTTCTCAGCCACAAAATAGAATTTTCTTGCTCAAACCGGAGAATAGCACCTCTTTCCTTTCATAGGCTTGGTGTCACAGAAGTGGTGTGACTGCATAGATGAGACTGTTTTGCTGCCCTCAGAGATCTGCCATTGTTTACATACACTTTTTTTCTCCAGCACTCTTGGTAATGAGCTGATTGATAAAGCTGACTGTTTTTTTCCCCTTTTAGTACCTTTTGAACTCACTAGCACATTCAGCTACTTTGATACAGGTGCAAATAGTTTTGGAGATGCCAAGTTCTTAGACAGTTTTGTAAAATGAGTAGCTGCAAGAAGGCCAGATTAGTGCCTTCACTAAGAGAGGACTTGTGGTTCATGCTGCAGCCTGTCTCTTGTGTTTGCCTTGCAAACTGGCTGGACTGCAAGAACTGGTTAGAGAACAGGCTGTTTGCCTTGCACAGTTTGTCAGAGGGGTCAAAGGAAGATGGCTCATAGATAGAGTGGAGCCTGTTGCAATGTGGTGAGTATTCACATGAAACTAGACTTCTTTAATTCCACTGTTCATTAAATTATTTGCCTGAATGATGCTTTCTGATTACACATTAACAAAAAAATCTCTTCACTGCTGTATGCCAGTTTTAATCCTTGTTTGAATACAGGTGAGCCAATCTCCTATCATTTATATTCACACATTTATTCTCATGTCACAAAGCATTCACATTTCTTATTAGTATTTGCATGAGTTATGGTTACAGAGCATACATTTTTTTCTTTGCAGCCTCTTAACACTGTTATTTATTATTCTATATCACCTACCTGTCTTCTGCACCTTAGGAGTCTCAGAAATATAAAAGTTACGGTCAAAGAATTGTAATTAATGACATTGCAACAGTAATAACAATAATAAACAGTGAGGAAGGAAGATGGTGAGGAAATGAGAACTCTGCTGATTTGTTCATATGGTAACTTAGTAGTTCTGCTAAAGACCTGTAATTAATAAAGAGCAATGGATATGACAGAGATGTTATTGTGTGGCATATTGTGACTAAGGTTGGAAGAAGTGAATTGAAGAATATTTAGAGGAAACAAATGTAGGCAGTTAAACTATGAATGTAAAAGATCTTTTAAACTTAATAAATTGTGGTTTATACTATGTAAGAAAACTGATGAATTTTACTCATTTCAAGATGACTCCAATTGAAAAGGATTGATTCCTAGAGAGAGGCATTCTTAACAATCAAACTGTCAAGTGATTCCAAACTTAAGTTAGCATGAATCACTCAGCTTTAGAAAACTGTCTTTTTCTCAACAATAAGTGTGAAGTGAAAGGAAGCATATAAAGCTATTTATTTATTGGAACAGGCTGCCCGGGGAAGTGGTGTAGTCACTATCCCTGAAAGCATTCGAGAAACAACTCAACGCGGTGCTTAGTACTGTGGTGTTCAGTGAAGGGTTGGGCTCAATGATCTTGGAGATCTTTTCCAACCTTAATAATTCTGTGATTCTATGGTCAGCTCAAGCTGTACTTCTTTTTATTATGTTACATAGAAAAGAGACAAATTATATTGATGGCTTTCTTCCAGGTAGCAATTACAGTGAAAAATGTGACGTTTTCAGTTGGGGTATTATTCTCTGGGAGGTAATCACCCGTAGGAAACCTTTTGATGAAATTGGTGGTCCAGCTTTCCGAATAATGTGGGCAGTTCACAATGGTGAGTTAAAAATACTTTATTGCATTTGAAGTTGTGTATTTGACCTATAAATTTGCTAAACACTCTTAACCATGCAGCTTTAAATTACTAGTGTTTCCGTTTTCTGCTTCATTAAATATACATTTTTGTCACAAAGACTAAATAGTTAAACACTACCACTTTTGTGTCAGTGTAGGTTTTATGTTATTTGGCTGCTACGTATTAACTGGCATTTGAATAAAGAGGGGTAGAGGGCTGTGTCCTCTTTGTTGCGACACACCATTTTAAAAGTGATCTGAAAGGTGCTCCAGAAAAACCCACAACCCCCCTGTCTGGATGAATGATGATTTTATTAGCCACGTNCCCCCCACCCCCCGTTTTCTTTCTTTTTTTTTTTTTTTTTTTATTAATATATTTTTTTAGTTAGACATCTACCATGAGTGTGTAACTTTAAGTAATGACCTGTGTTTAGAAATGCTAGAAATTGTCAAACTCCTGCAGGACCGTTAGGACCATGTTACCTTTTTTTTGTTGTTATGCTGTTTGAATGGTTTTACCTTTTTACCTAGGTACCTGCACTCATGGAGTAGCACTCTGCTGTGCTAGGTACTATACAGATCAGATTTTCAGGAGCTTAGACTATAAACAGGGCACAATGGTTGTATTCAAATTGACCTCCTTCCTTAAAGCAGTGGTATAACATTGGTTAGGGTAGTATAGTAGACTGTAGTATCTTCATGCTAGTGGTGTAACTTTTTTACCACTGTTTTTTTAGGTACCATGGTAAAACAGAGTTTTACAAGCAGTAAATTAAGATAGTGTAGCAGTTCGGTGAATGTCTGCAAAGAGCTTCTATCATTTGTGAGAAACAACATCAAAGCCAACACAAACTTGTTTGGAAGGAAAAAATAACAAACAAGCAGTGAAGGCTGGTACTCTGCCAGAGTGTCATTGCTTCTGTAGCAAATGATAAAAGGATAAAAGCAAATGATAGGATGAGCACAGGCTTACCTATTTGAAGAAGAGAGAGAGACAGACAGCAGTGGAATGAATGAATATTATAGTCATCATAATGCTCAAAGATAATATTTGCAAATGGCATTTTTGAACGAAGAAAGAGATTCTCTGGATTTCAAGGACACAAGTCATTAAGGTTAGGAACAATGAGTACCTTGCATAAAAGCATAAACTAAGTGTAAATATAATAGTCATAAATCAGGAAGCCTCCATAAGGTGCTGGAGTATCCTCTAGGGAAGGACAAATTCCCTATCTTATAGCTATTTTTGCTTTAAAAACTTACTTTCTTTTTGCATTTTCTTTTTCCTTCCTAAGAAGGAAGCGTTAGTGCATTTCATCACACTTAGATCTATTGTGGCAATCTTACTTCATGTATTACTTGTTCTCTTTAATATATTTTTAAATACTTTCTGCTCTCTTTGCAAACCATCACTGTGCCTCATATATCAAACACAAGTGGTTGTCCATTCATTGCACTCATTGTTGAAACCATAAAAAGAGCAGAAACTTGAACCAGAAAACAGCTGAATAGTTATACAATAGTTGAAGTAACATATTTATTACAAATGTGTGTAGGTCATGAAAAAGTCACACAAAATTGTTACTTCCAGAGCCTGTAATTTTTCAGGAAGTTTTCAAGGCCAAAATCAGCTTTCAAAAATACTTCAGGTGTTCTAGGTGTTTTTTCTTTTTTTTTTTTTTCTTGTGAATACAGCATTAGGAACCAAAGACTGTTACTATTTGCTTCCTAGTTTGGTCTTGAGCTTTATTCTACAGAAAGAAGTAACATTTTATTAGCCATTTTAATATGCTGTATTTAGTCAGACCATGAATGTATTCAAGCCTGTACTGAAGAAGTTTAACTTTTTTTCTACTTGCTTGTGTGTAATTGTAATTTCTATGTAGTGCAGAGTAACTCTTTTTTGTCAGTTTTTGTTTCTAAGAGAGAAAATTAATATGAGCCAGTTCTTTTGGCCTACAATTAACTCTGTGTTTTCCTGTATTTGTTTAGGAAAATACTGGAGAGAGATCAGTCACTGTCAGTTGGTTTATAATCTGTTTAAAATACTAAGGGGTTTTTTTCTAATTTCAATTACAGGTACTCGGCCACCACTGATCAAAAACTTACCTAAACCAATTGAGAGTTTAATGACCCGTTGCTGGTCCAAAGATCCCTCGCAACGACCATCCATGGAGGAAATTGTTAAAATAATGACACACTTGATGCGGGTATATAAATTTATTTTAGTATCTTAATCATTTCTTAAGCTATTAAGCTAGGAAATTGAATTACAACAGGTGTGCCTTTCCTCACACTCTAAAGGTGAACTTGCATGTTTTCTTTCTCCTCTTTCTCTTTGACAAAAATATCAATTGCAGTAGAGAAGGGAAATAATTAATTCCTTATAGGAGGGGTATAGTAACTGATAACAGATTTGAGAAAATTTAAAAAATGCTCATGGGTGTATTTTAATGTATTACTAAAATTAATTGCCATTATTTATCTTCTAAATAAATTATTATAAACATAATATATAATTTGTATTTATAAGTTATGAGATATAATTAAAATAATTTTAAAACAATTGTTAATTACTTTTTTAAATCAAATCATTGCTGTTTTTTCACAGTACTTTCCAGGAGCTGATGAACCTCTGCAGTATCCTTGCCAGTATTCAGATGAAGGCCAAAGCAACTCTGCCACTAGTACAGGTACGTTTCTATAAGTTAAAGAAAAAGAACAACATAAAATGATGCAGATGCATTATAAAGCACATTCTTATATTGATTTTGAACATGAAATGGAAAAGATAACCCTTCCAAAATCTTAAGCATTGGCAGGGATCTATTTGTTTTGTTAGTACTTCATATCACATCATATTTAGTGTTCTCAGTCAAATGGTCTTCACGAAGTGTACCTGTAATGAAGAACAAGCTATTAATTAAAGCTGTCTCCAAATGTCCAGTTTTAAGGTCTCCTTTTTTTTCCCCATGAATATGGCTAACAATTTACACCATTTCACTCATATGTAATGTTTAGGAGTTGTCAGTTTAAAATTTTTCACTATTCTTGAAACCTGCACCTGCTTTCAGTTATCATCTCCACAGTTTACACTTGCATTTGTTTTATGTTAAGATGCATTAAATACAGTAATGTAAGTTAACTGCAAGAAAATAACCAGAAAAGTGGATGGAGAAAAATGTGGGCTAGACTTTCAGGTAGCCTTGTTCTTGAAGAAATCCTTTTAATAATAAAAAATGAAGATCATTCAGTCTCCGCCTTTTTTAGAGTACACTTTTTCCACTTAAGTATTAATCTTGGGTATGTTCAGCTTAAGTATTAATCTTGGGTATCTTCAACTTCCTCTGATTGGTTGGTTTAATTTTCTATCTCCAAAAAATTTGCTGTTATTTAGATAAACTTTCATTGGCTATTTACAACTTAGTGACCTGTATGTTAACAAAACCTTTGCAACTGTAGCATTGCACTGACTTTACTAGCTGTTCTCCATCTCTCAGCACGTGATTTTAAGACATAATTTGTCACTTTAAATGGTTAACATATATGGACTTATTTTTCAGGTATTTGTGCTCTTTTATGGTTAATTATGGTCTTTGTCACTAACTGGGAATATAGATGCTGGTTGTGTTGTTAATATAACAGCTACCGTCGCAATTTCAATGAAAGCTAAAGATTGACTTCAGAATGTTATCACAGTATTTAGTTGTGTATTGTTTTTCACTCCCCTTACCTCTTATATTAATGGATGTGTTGCAGTCTTGCAACTTACCTTTCATTAAAAGTTTTCAAAAGTATTGCTTTAAAGGGAAGTTGGATTTCTGAGAATGTTCTAGTGAAGAGATGCATTTCAGTATTTTTAGTGGACAGTCTCAAATGTTTTTCTGTGTTAATGGTTTCTAGGTTCATTCATGGACATCACTTCTACAAATACAAGTAACAAGAGTGATGCTAACATGGAACCAAGTGACTTCCAAGGACCTTCTACCAATGACACTATTAAACGTTTAGAGTCAAAATTGGCACAGCAAATCAAAAATACAGCCAAGCAGCCGGTGAGCCAATGTGTGCAATTTTGAGCCATAATAATGAAATGGACAGAAGTAGGCAAAAGTGTTTTATCTGCTCTCAAACATTAGTGTCTTCCTTCAAAAACAGTACAAAATTGGACCCAGTTAGCTATAAGAGAAGAACACAAAAAGAGATGCAAAAATGTTGAATGATTCCAAAAATGTAAACTGAAAGTCTCTTACTATCTCCAATGAAATGTAAAAAATAGTTCATTTTGTTTAATGGGATTTATTAGATTGAAAAAAAATATGTTTGAAAATAGCTTCCTTTATTTAAAAGCAAAATATTAATATGACATGAAAGGATTAAACATTTATGAGAATTTTGAAAATGCTGTGTTTTATTTCAAGTAGAATGCAAAGATACAGAGATGCTCTTCTGACAATATTGGCCTAAATCTACTGAATTTTTTATCTGTGTAAAGTTAGACTACTTTTAAAGTTGCAGGTATTGCCAGTAATAGCTAAATTATTACCATTTATGAAGTTATGAATTTTAAATTTTGTCACTTTAAAAAGGCACATTATAGAAATGTATTTTCACCTACATACTGGTGCATATCATGGAGGGACTTCTGAAGAATTTCTTTTTGAAACAGGGTGATCCTGGCCGTTTGAGTTTACCCCCATCTCGTGGGAGCAGTGTGGAGAGCTTGTCAGATGTTCGTGCGCGACCACCATCAGCCCTTGTTTCCGGAGAAGCCAAGAGGATGAGTGCTGACATGACTGAAATAGAAGCAAGAATAGCTTCCATCACAGGTAAAATTAAAATATGTTTGGGGCACAGAGTAAGGAATTGGAAAGAAAAAAAAGAGGAAGGAAAATGTAAAATGTACATAGTCTTACAGAAGATAAATACCAGTTGCCATATGAAAATACTTTCACGTAGTTTTTATTGTCTTTTATTAATGGGGGG
>WBMV01008903.1:667389-778406 GCA_013396655.1 Campylorhamphus procurvoides | reverse complement strand
GGAATGGCTTTATTTATGGTTATACACACAACAAGGTTGAGTATTGTAATTGAGTATTTTAAAGGTTGTAGAAGAGACTTAGTTGAATTAGATTTTTACTTAGTATAAAAATGCATTATAAGACTTAAAATGTCAATCCTACTCTAAATGTACAAGTTTCTCCTTTGCATCTGAAATACTTTGATTTCATCTCTGCTGCCATAATTATTTATATAATAACATTTTCTTCAAGGTTATTTCTATAATATTTTTGAAATTAAGAGGTATGTTTAAAGTTCAGCATGTTCCCAAATAAGTTCCACTTTGACAGATTTCAGAAAAAGAAACATAGTTAGATTTCATCAAGCAGATTAACAAAGGATTAGTGTCTTTTATTTAACAAAAAAAAAAAAAAAGCTACAGGTGTTTTGCCAGGTTTGCTTCAGCTATAAACTGTTGTTTCTAAACATTAAATCTTCAAGAGAATTGGAATTTCTCTGTAAGTATAAATACGTAATTTTATGGTGAAAGCAATCTTTATTCTTTCCGGAAGAGTGAATTAATAAACATGTGTCTACTTGGCAAACACTTTCTTGTCTCTTTTCTTCATCAAAGATATTGTTTGTTAATCTATGTAAACTTCAGGCTTTATGTTTCATATGTGAAAGTTTTGTTTTGTTATGGTATATAACCACACAAATAATAAACCAAAATTTGGTTAGTTTAGGGTTATTTAGCTGTTGAGTATTTTTCTACCAATCTGAAAATTAGGGTAATCAAGGAGCTTCAATTAATAAGGAATCATGTATCAAAATTCTGGCTTTCTTGTGCACCATGACTATTTCATTTTTGTTCTTCATTGTATTATGATTACTCCAAGATCTTGTTTTACTAAATGCTGAAGTTACTCATGACATAATATTTATCATGTCCTAAACACATTTTACTTTCATGTTCTTATTTTAAAGCTTTATTCCAAAATTTGTCTTTTGTATTGTCAGTTTTTGACTGGATGATTGTGTAGCACATCTCACCCTGAATATCTCTAAAGGTTTCTTAACACAGAAGGCAGCTGTGTACTTACTTGGTAATAATGCCATGCTGGTTTTATTGTAAAATATGTCAGGCCTCACTTTGGTCACTGACACTCTTAATGTAAGTTTCTTACATTAGTGGAGATAACCCGGCCCTCCTTTTTTTGTGAGTTTTTAATTTTCATAGTTTGTCTTCCTTAAGTACATTGCTCTGAAATAATAATTACTATTCAGAATATTCTTAGATTTATGGGGGTTTTATGACTGTAGGGTTTCTTTTTCTTGAAACAAAAGTATATATTGAACATACTATTTTTGGATTTGGGGTTCTCTGGGTATTTTTTTAAGAAATCTCTTCAGGCAGTAGTAGACTAACAGAAATAAGGTCAAACCCACCTGACTGTAACTTTTTCAGGAAGAGCTGAAACAGCACTGTACTGTTTTTGTTTTGGTTTTTTAATCTTATTAACTGTGTGACAGAAGTAATATGCCGTGAATCTAAAAAAAAAATTGTGTGGCTGGGTGAGAATTGTGCTGTTGTTACGTGAAGTCAAGAATTAGTTTATCTTGTTGTTCCAGCTTTCACTAGATTAAGTGTAAGAGTAAATCATGTAATACACATCACTGTTACTTACTGAGATGAATATGCTACAATGTTCTACCTTTCTAAGATGTATTGAGATGTTTCTCTAAATAGGAAATATTTCTCTTAAACTACAAAAGTAGCAAAATTTTTAAAAAAAAGTACCATTAGATTTTAATTCAAAGTGTATGCTATTTCTTGAACATCATTCAAAAATGAAAAAGTTGGTAGTGATATCTAGCTTCCAAAACAAAAAATGGCCACTAACGGGACAAAAGAGTGAACAGCAGGAATGACTGTCAAATGTAGTAAGAATAACTATTTTTTCAGAGACAGGTGAGATTTGTTTTAAAAGGAGGTGATTTAAAGAAGTACCTAACTATTAACCTTGTTTAGAAAATAGTTTGTACCAAACACTAAAGAGAAAAGGTTATATAAGTTCAGGCAGTCAAGAATTTATTCTGACTGTACAGGTGAACTGAAATAATTTAATTTGTTCTCTGGATAATTACATTTGGTTTTCCCTTCTGTGTTGCCATGCTGCTTTCTGTGTTTGACTTTTGTGTTGCTAACTATAACTAATTACACTGTGTTGTAATGACGGCTAGTTCTGCATTTTTTGCTTTTTAACCGTTGCTTTACTATGTGTAAGCATGAGTGGAAGGCAATGCAGTTTATTCTGCATGACACAGTTTTGCATGAAGTCCAATTTAACCGAGTATATGAAAAGTGCAGTATTAGGAATTTAATAATTTTGCTATTGCCATTTTAGTGTTTTGCATGTGTATTGTATATGTGTATTTTTTCAGCCTATTCCAAGCCTAAACGAGGCCATCGTAAAACTGCTTCATTTGGCAACATTCTGGATGTCCCTGAGATCATCATACCAGGTATCGCAGACCAGGTGAACGGGTCAGTTGGTTAAGATGCCGGAATAATGATCAGACTGCTAAAATACTTCTTGCTCCAGTTACTGTAGAACCAAAATTATCCCACTACATTTTTCGTAATGCTTCTGTAAAGAGAAGCATGATATTTTATTACAAACTTAGTTTTATCAGTAAAGGATTCAGTCTTCTAGTTCAAACTTAATTCTATTTATAAAGCATTTTTTCCTTTATGATCTTAATATTCAGAATCTTATAGAGCAAAACTATATGTGCAGTCTTTTATTACAGCACCTCATTTGGTGAAAATGGACTTAAGTTGAAAAATTCCTGTTTAGGTAATTATTTTGCTCTGATCGTTATTGTGTTTGGGTCCCATTTTTAATCAAGTATTAGTAGAACAAGAAACTTAGATACATTATGTACAGAATTTCAAACCCATGTGATATTTGTGATTAAAACATTAACACTTAATCTGTGTAATTCTTATATTTGACTATGCTGTTCTAGAGCTAAGATGTGTCTGCATGAGATATTTCTGTTATGTTTAAGTTAATGCAAACTAAAATTATTATGAGAGGCTTCTGACAGGAAGAAATCAGTATAATCAGGCACCATAGATGGTAATTTCAGTTGGGACTTTAATGAATAATTCTCATGTGTCCCAGGTCTATTTTTAGTTAGTAGCATATCGTTTTCTTTTCCCTTTCCATTTTTTTGCAATCAAAGTGGATTTCTTTCTTTCATTTCATACTTCTCAAAGTCTAAAAATAAGTATAATCAATCCCAAACTGTGATAGGCATACCATTAGCTGTATGCAAGTCGCTTCAAAATTATTTGTCACAGGCAGAAAATGCAAATGATAGTATCTACTGCTAATCTAGAGATACATTAAAAACTGTGGACCTCCTAATCTAAATTGGTGTCATCTGAGGAAGTTTCCTTGTAAATCTTGATATTGTTTGTTTTTTTAAAGGTGATTGCAAAAGATTATTTTGTACAAAAGTTTCTTCATATGACTTTATTGAAGGTTACATAAAAAATGCAGAGTATGGAAAGGTAGATGCCAAAAAGCTATAGCACAACCCATAAAAAGAAAACCTCTTTGTCATTGAGGCTAACAAATTGTCAAAAGAGTTTGCTAATGTAGGTTTCCGCTGTAACTTTCAGATGGTCCTGGCCTACAGTGGTATAAGTGAAATCATGAGAGAGCAAGGAAAGCAAAAGTGAAGAGAGCTATTAAGTTTCACAGCATTAACACATTCTGAGAGCCTGTTAAATAGACTCTAGAAGTTCATGAGTGCCTCTTTTCTATGCACATTGTCTGCACATAACATCGAGGGTCCCAAGAAACCTTTAATCATTTAAGGAATAATAAAGAAGTCAGTTAAATGAAATGTTGTGTTGTTTTCACAAAATAGATTGTACCAGTCTACAGGTTTCTTATTTAGGCAGAGGGAGTCATTAGAAATTCTTCACCTGGTCTATTCTAATTGTATTTGACAGGATGGGAATTCCAGGATGAATTTGGAATGCAAATGAGAGAAATATCAATCTGTAAAAATGAAAGAAGGTACAGGGTTGGAGCAAGTATATTAATGAATTTTCTCAAAATTTACTCCTAAGATACATAAGTCAAATAAGCAATAATGAAATTCACTGTTAAGGCTTTATCAGAAGCAACTATTCATAAAGAGGAGGATTAGACTATCGCATAGATTGAATTTTGCTGTGACAATATAAATATGGTAAAATCCAGGGTCATGCACTGTAGGTCACACACTAGAAACAATTTCTTTTAATAAGATGACATGGGGCTATAGCAGATACGTGCAGATTAATCCCAGATAACTCACTAATCTAATGAAATTGTGAAAAACTGTGAAATCATAGGTTCATTTCCAGGAAAAATAAAGAAGCCCTAATGCTATTTATAGACCCTTGTTGAGTTTTAATCAGGAATTCAATATACTGTTCTGGTCAGCCGGATAAAAGAAACATACCTGCACTCTGAAATAATATCAAGAAGAGTTAATAGGATGGCATGGGGAGTATAAAAAGAGACTATGAAACCATGGCTTTTTTTAGCCCACAAAATGAAAGCTGAGCAATTCATAATTATTTTCTGTAGATGAATCTGCAGCTAAAAACTAGGAAGAGAGAACTACTTAAGCCAAAAGACGGTAGTGGCACTACAGAAAAAAATATGCAAATTGTCTGCAAGTAAATCTGAGCTGTATATTGAAAGTTTCCTGGTTGTCAGAACAGCTTTCCCATAATCATCCTAAAACCGGAAAAAATGAGATTGTTACATGACAGGGATGTGATTATCTGTCCCGTAAACTAATTATAGTCATCTGTATACTTAAAGCAGTTAGTTATTCAAAAGTACTTTGCTCAGTTATTCATTTAAAACCAATGTATGTATTACTCACTTCTGTCCTTTCCTTGCTCTCTCAGCACAAGGCTCTCAGTTCCCCGAAACTGTCACCTCCATCTCAATCCCACCCCATCACATTCCACAGCACTTCTGCCCCAGACCTAGCTCCTCCGGACTTCCCTGGGCATATCCCTCGGTGGGGTGAGCAGCTCCTCTCTGTCTTTGGAGCAGCACAAGTGCTGGTGTGTGCTGCTGCCTGGAGTTGTGCTGAGCACATGGCAGAGCAGCTGCTGCCCAGAGAGGGGAGGCACCACACAGGCATGTTACCGTGAGTCAGCTGCTTTGGGGCAGGGCTATTTTAGAAGTATGAGTACTACGTCTGCTATCATTGGGGGTTTTCGTAATGTGTTGCCTCAACCACATTTCGTCCATGAACTGATTATGCTACCAAGGTCGTAAAATACATGTTTTTATCAGTCAAAGGTAAAATATTGGCAGAAGGGGAAGATTTTAATATATATTTACTCTTCTTTATAAATAAGTACAGTAAGGGTGAATAGAACATTTTGTTCATTTAAGATGCTATTTTGTGTTACTAGCTTACAAACTCTGAAACTGAAAAATGGGTCAAGTAATTCCTTCTTTTTGTAACAGCTTAGCAAGAGTTTGCAGTGGTTGTATCCTGCAACCAGATAGCCAAGTGTTGTAATAATTTTTTTTTAATTTGCAATGTATGTATAGTATAGGTTCTAAGCACCAACACTTTATTTTTTTATTTATTTATATATATATATTAAAAATAGGACCCCTAGGAAGTACAAAAGCTTTAAGTAACTTTATGTTTAAAGGAACAAAAAAAAAATGTGAGTTATAGTTTGCATACCTTTTCAATACAAAGCAGTCAAACAGCATCTAGCAAATATACCCTCAAATACAGCCTTTTCTTCACTGGTAATGTTAGACATCTCGTGCATTTAGCATGTGTGCAATTGGCTTTGTAAGTTTGTCATCTGAAACTGTGCCACCACGTTACGATTTTTTTAGCATTGACACTGCATAAATGATTACTCAAGATGGACACATTTTGTTGAGGGTCTTTAAAAAGTGGATAGGAATTATGAATGCTTTAGGTCTGTAATTTTGCTATCTACTTTTAAAACCAGAAATCCCACCCCTGTCTTCCCAGATCTCTTCATTCTTCTGGAATTCAGTTCAATGTTTTAACTTCTTCAAAATGTCTTCTAGCACTGTTACTGTCACTGATCATCCTGCACCGTGAAAGAGATTTGAGTCTTGTAGATGTGTAAGGAAGAGAGAGTACTGTGAGTAAATAAGAAAGTGTAAAAGGAGATGCAAGTATCTGTTAAAGGGCAGGGAGAAGAGGTCATAGCTGGTCTGGATGTTTGGCGATGGGGTGGGGGTGGTGATCAAAAGCCTTAATAAGTTGTAGAATTTATTTTTGCCTGGAGTATGTGGGGCAGGACATGATGGAAGTTTCCTGTTCCTTTAGAATTTAATTTTAGAAAATCAACAACATTGTGCAAACTGGGTTTTTTTTTGAGGCTGGGAAGTATGTTTGTGACATCTGGGTTTTAATCTTAAAATCCTGTAAACCACCAAAAGCCTGACACTGCATCAAGCTACTGTAGATTAACTTTTGTACATGTACAAATCTCTTTATAATGAGGACAAATTAGTTTTAAATGGACATAGTGGTAAGAACAAGATCAGAACTCTGAGAGTAGAGCATAAAGAAGTAGCAGTAATCATTGCAAATAAATATTTTATGTTGTGTTTTATAGTATATTTTTGAATTGAAATTTGTCTTGAATCTGGAGCAATAAGTATTTGTTGATTCGTAGTCTGTTTCTGCCTTGTCTAAGCTATTTGCCAGTTGTCTGCAGTAGTTACCCTAATTAAAATGGCATTGCCTAGTAGAGCTTGCTCTTCCCTCATGCTACTAACTTAAAGATATTTCATTTAAAGGTTTTCATTTTTTACAACACACTAGTTTTGGCCCCTCTTTCTTACCCCCTGCCCCTCCCCTCCCCCACACCCCAGGCATTTTCTTTTCTTTCTTGCACCCCACCCTGATTATTTTAACATTTTGGCAGCCACATTCTAATATTTCAGCAACAGATGTGTTGGGTTCTTTAAATTCACAAATGTTGCTACTCTGAAATGAGAATTTCAGATATTTTTGCAAGTCTATTTCAGCTGAGCTAATTTTATAACAATGTTGTTGAATGAACTGTGCACATAATTTTGTGTCAGTCGTGGGTGGATTTGCACATATCTTGAATAGTGAGATGAGCTGTGGCAGCCAGATGAAGTATCCACAGCACAGAATTCTATTAAATGTATAATCTTGTTTGTTAAATGATTATATAGTGAAAAAGTTCACTGCAAATAAATGAGTTCAGACATTTTGTCATAGATTAGTCATTCACATGGCCCCAAGTATTAAAGTATTAAAAATAACTTAGCTGTTGTTGCTTAGGTAAGTATATACTTTCCCTGAATTTCAGAAGCAAGAGATCAACACCACAGAACTGTTGCAATTCAAATTCATTTTTAGTCAGAGCAAAGAATATATTTCTGTTCTAGAATCCTGCTTGATTGTCTTATATGGTTGTTTCTCATAGTACTTTCTCCTTTCTCTACATTTTATATGATAAAATGTCATGACAAATCAGTAAAGTGACACTGAAAAGTTTATATTGCTGTTTTGTGGTAGTCTGTTCCTACATGTAATAGTACCTATATTTAAAAATTTGAAGTATTATTAAATGTATTGTTTAATATTAAATAGTCTTACATTTTTGTAATAACTTCTGCAATTCAAAATATGTGTCAGGACAGGGTGTGGAATCATATGGAAATGATGCTGAATGAGAAGTATGTAAAAGGTTAAAAATGCAATGCCTTTTTCCAGGGCTTTAAGTGAGCTGGGTTGGTTGTGGAGTGCAAGGCTGCTGGGCGAGGGGCTGCCACGGCTGCAGTACATGTTTCAGATGCTCCCCTGCAGTAGCAAAGTTACGTAATGCAGAGCTAAGAGCAAGAATTTTGAGCATTGTCAGCTGTTACTCAGGACGTTTTGGTGTTTCCTTTTGGACAGCTGACCTGCTCTCAAGAGATAATATAAACAATCACTGTAATAAAAATCAAAGTAGCCAGGGAGATTCTGTTGCATAATCTCCTTTTATTTTTAAGGAGAGTTTGTTTCCTGGAAATGCCTTTGATTGCATGTCAGTGTTAAAATTTAAACTGTTTTATATAGCTGTCACTGGTGGATAATTGTGAACAGGTGGAAGGAGAAGAGGAAAGGATTACACCATTGTGCTCCGTAGGTTGATGGTGAGATGTGATTTAGCTGAACAGTCCCTTTTTTCACACTTCCCAGAGCATGAGAATAGGACATAGTTTCATTCCTCTGAAGGAGACAGATGACCAGAAGGAAGCACTTTCGTTTCTTAGTTTTCTTGAGGGGAGCTGCACACAGGCAGAAGTCCTTGCTGTGTTCCTTGAGCAAGCCAAAGAGCAACAGGTTAAAGCTGGCAGCCTGTTATCTTCGCGGTTTAGCTTTTAGAAATCCCCATAACGTAACGCACTTGAAATAGATGTCGTCATCAGCTCCTGCCCCAAGTACTAAGCCTGACCAAATACATGTGACAGAAGATGGTGGAGTAGAGTGCAGCAGCTATTCATGTGGTAGGAGTGGTTATTGTATTAGGGTATACTTTTTGTTGACAGGCCAGCATGTTTTGAGTTAAAATTCTGCAGCTGTCTCTCTCTCTCCCTCTCTCACTTTGTGGATTTGTACAAATTCCAAGCTCCTCTGCTACAATTGCACTCTTCTTATTTTGTTCTGAATATATTTCACTGTTTTGTTTTTGTTTTGTTTTTTTCCTAGCAGGAAACGGACAGCAGAGGCGCAGATCCATTCAAGATCTTAGTGTTGCTGGAACAGAGTCCAGTCAGGTAATGTCCTTCTCATCTCTTCTTTGCCTTTCAGTAAAGTCAACACCAAATCTGTGTTGGGGAACCGGTCTGGAAATCTTCACCTTTGATACTTTCTCAGAAATTATGTGGAAGCTTGGCAGAGTGTAGTGTTGCTTGTATTTATGAGATTCCATGAGGGTAATCTATGAATGAGCTCTAGATGAGAAGCATTTTCTGTATAGCTTATGCAGTATTTGTCATTTTTGCATACACATGCTTTTTGTGTACCACTTAATTTGGCTTAGGGCAGATGTTACTCAGGAAAACCTTATTATCTCTCTGTATGTAGAAAACAATTGTAATTACTACTTATTGTCTGAGCAGTTACGCATGCAGTGGACTCGCTTTTTGCATGACAATAAAAAGCATGTGCATCACTATTATAAGTGTTATTTATTATCAATCTCTGAATAGTAAGGTACAGTAATATTTCTCCATTTCTCCTGAAAGATTTGCAGCAGGGTGTTGTCACAAAATTTTGTTTAAAAAAAAAAGACTATTTCAAAAAGATATTTTATAATAACATAGCTTCTTGTCTGGTATTCTAACTGCCATGGTAACAGAAACAGTGGTATGTACATAACATGCTCTTAGTTTAATTTCAATTTTAAATGAGAAAAGTACAGCTAATTCTTCATTCAGATTTGTTTATTTTATGGTTTTAATAACTTCAGTAATTCACAGGGGCTATTTGGTCCTTAGTATGAATGGGCAATTTTGAGATCCCTACTATTAAATGGATGTGAGATACTGGAGCTTAGCATATTTTTCAGGTTAATCGGGTTTGCATACTAAACAACCAACTGCAATAATGTAAAATAGGTGGTAATTCTTGGGATGTGTAGTTATCAGGGAGGTGAACATTTCATCCTTAATTCAGTGGAGTATGATAGCCATAGAAACCTCATCAATCCTGTAGGTATTAGTAGATCATACTGTGTGCATGTATCACGAAATAACAGGTGAGTCTTAAATACATTTTAATATCTTTACAGAAGAGGGGTTTGTTAAAAAGGAAACAAATTAATCTTCAAAATTGAGGAAAGAAATATATTGGCCTATTTAGTTAATTGTAGAACTACAATTATATAAGACTTGGAGGTGAAAAAAATTAAGTGACAGTACATCAGTTTCACCAAATTGTGCTGATTGTATGAATATATTTAATTATAGCTCTTTTATTTAAAAGTTTTAATTTTGTTCATTTTAGTGAATGGTTAATATTTAAAAATATAGAATTTCAGCATTTGCTTCACATCTTAATAACTATTATAACAGTCTGTCTTTGAAAGCTGTTCTACTGCTTGTATGGATGTTCTAGGTAAATTGTCCTTGTGACCAGGAGGACACAATATTTTTTTTTATGTTTACCTCACCAATTTTTCATTGTACCAGGATCACATTTTACTTTCTTGCTTCTGATAATGCACATGCTGGAAATGTAAGAAGAATTGCAATTATCTGTTTCTATCATGTAGTTTCTGGAAACATTATGATAAGTTTGGAAAACACAGTATTTTAACAGACAGGAAAAATGCCCTTTCAAAGACATTTTTACACTATCCATATAAATAAATAACGAATTTTTATCCCCTTTTTGGTGTGAGAAGGGATTGAAAATTCCTCTGAAGCTAATGCTAACTTTAGATGTATGTATGTTTATATATTAAAAAAAATAAATTGGAAAACAATGGTAAAAGAAAGCACAGTGTAATTATGGCTAAAGATTTGAGATTAGTCTCTATGGGTTTCTATATCTCTGGACCTCACTGCCTTGAATTTTTATTCAGAATCTTGAACTCAACAATCAGTATAAGCAGTCTACCAGCCAAAGCAGAAAAAACATCTGACTAGTGTAGCTCTGGTCAGTTCATCCTATCTCCCCACATGCACCATACCATATATAGGGTATCCTTTCTAATGTGAAAATCCCCTTCCCCCTCCCTCCCTTCATTGCAAACATCCTTCTTTCCCACATTCCATTCTCCTTTACACCCACCCTGCTGCACAGCCTTTTCACCAAGCAGCCACGGCACTACGTGCCTCCTCTCCCATACCCAGGCCTTGTCAGCCCCTGTCCCACTCAAAATTGCAGAATTGCCACGATGCATCTTTTCTGGCTTTTAGCTATCTGACTGGTACACTAAAGATGATCAGAAGTCTTTTTATTGAACGTATTTTTCCTGAAAATTGCTGCTGTGTCAATACAAAATTACTACATTTTAACTACTGGTTTTTGATCCAGAAGGTTCTTCCAATTCAGAATGGAATTTTTATTAAGGTGGAGGAAAACACCAGGCTTAATAGTAAAAAATGTACCAAAGCTTGGGTGCTTTCTTGAACAGATAGACCAAGAGTCTTGTCTTCCTTTTTCACTGGCTTGTCTATTTTAATTCAACCCCCTTGTGTGTTTTAGGATTGTATGTATATTTTATTTCTGTGTAGTCTTAGAAGAATTTTTTGTGTAGTTTGTATGGCTGCTGATTACTATGTGTATGTTGTTGAGATACTTAAGGCACTTTCTGGTAGTGCTGTTACTGATATTCTCAACAGCAGATAGTAATAGTGCCTTGCAGATGGTTTTACTATTCAACATCAACAATTTAAATAGGAAAATATGCTAAGTCAAAGGTTTTCTATCATTGGATAAGCTGTTGGAGTGATTCAGTGTTGAGAACATGAGTTTAAGTTTGAATTTTTGTAGGTTTTTCTAGTGCTTGGTGACCTTAGACTGGTCCTTCCTCCAAGTGACAGGAGCAGCACTGACAGAATCATCTCTGTAAAGTCAAATGCTACATTTTCATTTCTTTCCATTCATGTATTGTGATGCTTTATTCATTTTTCCACATGACTTTTTTTTTTGAGCTGATTGTTTCTTCTGCCTTTTTATTTCCCTGTACATGCATTTTAAACCATTGTATTGTGTCATCTGTCCAGCACTACTGCCCTTGCCTACACATCTCTGTAACACAGAAACACATGTGCAGACTCTGAACTACAGCTATTAATACTTTTCGGGACTTAAAGGAGTACAGTGAACTGCTATTTACACTGCCTAGAGTCTTTACAGAATTGGATGTGTTATACAGACACTGAGAAGCATATCTGACATAATCATGCAAGAGAACTGCAGGTTGTGATCAGATGCCTAGTAAGGTATCCGTGTCCTTCCCTGTGTATCTTTTATTGGTTTGGTTGCTTTGATACATCACCTTTCACAGTATTGTTGTAATATCAAAACTACTTACTACCTCTTTTAGACATTGTTTTGGTTTGGTTGTTGGTTTTTGGGGGATGGAGGGTGTTGTAAATGTTGCTCAACCTTCATGACTCTTACAGTTTACTTTGAAGTATAAAAAACTTAATATATTAAAGAAAACAATGTACTGTGTTGAAGAGTTGAGAAGCAGGGTCAGAATGTACATACCCACATGCATGCAAGCTAAGTGGGTTAATTTGGGGGATCTGATATTATACAGATGACTCATTCTCTCTGTGAGATTGTGAGATTTGTCAGAGATGCACATTCGGGTTTTTTCTCTCCTTTCATGGTGAGATAAAATTCACAAATGAGGCGATGAGGAGACAGGGCTAGTAATGATGATTTCTTTAAATTGTGTTGCCTGTTTAAATTAACATGGGGCAGAGGGTGTGATTTCTCAGAGCACGCAAGCTTTTCCAAACTGCAAGTCTTTGAGAAATGGAAGCTAAAAGCTAAGAATGCCATGTGGGTTTGACCACCTGGCAAAGAAGATTTGAGAGTAACCTGCTAGCAAGTCTGTTAAACATATTGAGATACCTGGAGAAAACAAGGATGAAAGGATACTTGTGAAGGGGTAGCAGAAACTGATTGCTAGAGGCACTGGTTTACTTGTTGTAGCAGCTGGTGTCCAAGAGGCCCAAAGCATCTCACTCAACACACACTCAGACACTGTAGTCTAATTGGTGTTCAGTTTTAGGAACTTTTCTCTAACTTTGTAGTGCTTTTTAGATGTGCCTCTCATATGAATCCTTCATTTCTATCTCTAGTAAATTCATCTAAATAATGTTATCAAGGAAATACCTTTTTTTCTTTTTGGTGGATGGATCACAACAATCCGGTACAGCCTCAAGAAGTTACTGTCACTAGCGTAGTTCTCGGGTGCACTTTGCTATTAACTGTACATACTCAACAAATCTTTTTTTGCTTAAAAGACTTACATGCTGTTAAAAGTGCTTGCTCTGTCCTCTGATCTTTCGAATCAGCAGGCTGTGTTTATCATTCATATCTGAGGACACTGACAGTAAACTCAACAACTTAAACATTGCTTAATGTCAACAAAGACACCAACACAAAAGCTCTTTCAAAATGTCTGATGTGATCATCTTGATAATATCCATCAGATTATTTCTACACTAGTTTATTGCCCTGTCTCTCGCCATTAACTTAAAACACTAAATGCTTAATAAACATTACAAAAGAAACACTATGCAATCAAAATAGTAGATCTTTCAGTGTGTTACTCTGGGTTGTCACTTGACTGAAATCTTGGCTTCTAAAACTTAAATTAAGGAAGGATATTTGGAAATCATAAAGGGTCATAAAAAAATACAATTTCCAGGAAATGTGTATTTGAATGCTTCTTTTGAAAAATAGAGATGTTTAATTAATCACTTCATGATTAATACAGCATCTTGAAAACAGTTGTATTTTAATTGCATCTTTTTACTTATTTTTTTTCTGCAAAACTCACTGCAGCTTATAGTCTTAAGTCTTTCACTGTGTTAATTTTATGTCAGTGAAATGCAAACATACATAGTGTAAATAAGTATTCTGAAAAAGAAGGTCAGTAGAATAATGAAGTCTGTAGTATATTTTTTTGCTTGGGTAAACAAAAGGATTGGAGGAGTCAAAACAGTGTATGAAAGAACATCCTACAGAATTTTAGTTTAGTTCTTATTTTGCTTCAGGAAGGATAGTGTACTCCTTTTCTGATTGATCCTTTTTGATGAAACACTTTTTTTCCTGTTTTCTGAAGATGAATCACATAACCTGAATTAACAAAAGAACCATAAAAAAGCCATAGATTAATACAGTACAGCCTAGTTACTAAGCTGTAACCCTTTAGTTGATTGGAGTTTCATTCATTGATTAAGCATTGGAAAGAAACTGTTTATTCTCTTTGTTATGGAGCTGAAAGATTTCACTGAATCATGGTGAAAATTACTAGACATGTCATGTTTTTCTATAAAGGTCTTGAACACATTATTCAGCATTGCTTTTTATTATGCTGAGTAGCAAAATTGCATCAATTTATTTTATACGGTACAGATGGAGTAGCAATGGTGATGAAATTATCCCTGCACTGCATGTAAAGTTGATCAAACTATCAGGAGAGCTTTCAGAGTAAAAGCTTGGGGAAGAGGGTATTTTAAAGGATTATACGTTCAGATTTCTTCTTTGGTTTTTTTTTTTTTCATTTTAATGAACTTTTCAAAAAATCTTCTATTAACTTGTCATTTTATTTTATTTTGTCTTTTCAGGAGAGTAGAAACAGCAGTAGATCATCTAGTCCTAGTGTGAGAATGATCACTACCTCGGGACCAACCTCTGAAAAGCCAACCCGTAATCCATGGACACCTGATGATGCAGGTAATCTGTTGTTTGTAACTTAGCTTTTTGCCTGTAAAAATATAAAATATTTATTTGGTTGTGGTGTGGGGTGTGTGCTTAGACATTAATAAAAGTAAGCAATGAAAGTCACAATCCATTTTAGTTCTGCTTTAATTAATCATTACATTACTGACTTGTTTTTCATGTAGTCTTTGAGAACACTTTTTTATAGATTGTTGTTACATAAACTTGTAAGCATTTTGCTTGTAAGAAAGTACTGTACACATGCAGTGATACTAATATTTAATGAAGACCTTGTTAGCACCAGTTTTTGACTACAGTCTGGTTTTGGAAAATTAGGGAAATAGACATCTTGTTCCATTTTAGTCTTGTACATTTGTATTATGAATACACATTTAAAGCTTTTGTTGTTCTGACATCTAGAGTGAAATGCTGTGTAGGTGAATATCAGGAATAGATTAATTCTGTTTATCATCTGTTGTAATTTTACTTAGGCAGACAATACATGTGCACACGAAGTTACTGTTTTTAAATTAACTAATATGTGTCTGCAGAAACATAAATACTTCTATTGTAACATCACTGATCTTTTGTTATGAAATAGGATAAAGAATGAATATAATTGAATAGTTGAATTCTATTTTAAAAGTCATATTGCATTCAATAATGAAAAGAACCAGTACTGCACTGCATGAAAACAATGGGTCCCCACAGATTCCTTTTTAGAATAAAAATAAAAGTTACATTTCTGTTACCAAAGTGTACATATTGAATCTTAAACTTAGTCTCAAGCTGGTACTCCACAGTGTGTCAATTTCTGAAATCTTTTTCTTGTGATCCATTTCATCTGGCTGATCAGTCTCTTTCATTCTTTTCCTCTAATCAAGTACAAAATAGAGACGCACATGTGGACTAACTCTTTCACAAACATATGTGTGTATATATATACATTTGTGTGTGTGGGTATATGCATACTTGTATTTTACCAAATATAAGGTGATTATGTAAAACATGTGCTTTGTGTTTTTCCCCCTGCTTTAGTGGGAGGAGGGAAACATACTCTTGCATTTAGCTTCAGTGTTTTCTTCTTTCTGTCCACTGTTCCTTTGCCTGATCACACCATGTGCCCTGTCGTTCTTAATTTCCCAAAGCCCTTGCCCATTACTACAGCCCACCCACCCTGTGCCCTCTTGTACAGCGTAGATCCTAAGTTGCTTTGCGCAGTGAGCATTTACAGAAATTGCTGCCTCACGTGGTAGCAAGCTCTTATCCAGTCAATATTCATTGGGAATTGAAAGCTGCTAATCCTAAACCAGAGCAAGGACAGTTTGTGCCAAATCTTTGGTCTTAAATGCAGCACAGCACTAGAGCTAAAAGTCAGGTCTGTTTTCTGGCCCACAGAAATCCCTCACCTTATACTCAGGTAAATACAGAATGTGCCAAGCTTTTCTTGTTAGGTTTATGCAGTGCATGAACAAAGGCTTGTTTGAGTTTCTGAAGAGAGAAATAATTTTGGTTTTCTGTAAAAGAGGATGTGTTTTTAATTTAATGAGGCAAAATGGTAAAACAAGGATACAGCTGAATCTGGTAAGTCACAGGAAAAGTTGTAGTTCTGTGACACGTGCTGAAATGCTCGGGAATGTCATCTGAAGTATTTTGCATGTATTGATGTATTGCAATAACTCCTTTGTTTTAGCAGTATCCATGTATGGCAACAGTCTAACATAGGGAAAGACTTTATATTGGTCTCATTTAAGATACTGTAGTGATTAAGTCTCTGGTTTTAGGGTTGCTTTCTTTTTTTTTTTTGTTTTTACCACCTTCCAGTTTCCTTACAAGCATACACTTAACCACTTTTTCTCCATTCCCACCCTCTTATTTCTGTTTCCTTTTGAAGCTGCTCTTGGAGATAGCATAGTCTTTGAGGGCAACACCTTAGTTTCTCTACCACGACTACTCTGTGGCAGGTGCTTTTGGGGTTTGGGTAAGCAGCCCCTTTTTTTTCCCACCTACCCTCCTCCATATAATCCTCTAGTAGCAATAATGCGGCTGTAAAATCAGTAGTTTCTCCATGTGTCTTTATGTTTCTTAAAGCTTAACAGTAACCTTGTGATCCCGATTGTGGACTACTGAAAGATAGGATCTGTAAGTTGAATTCAGAAATGTGAAATCTGGAATGAAAACAGTAGAGAAATCTAGAGTAACTGCAGTGTAAGAAGAGAGAAGCCAGGCCCAGGAGACAGATTGGGTTCCATGCTACCCACAAGTATCTCTACAGAGCAGAGAAGATGCCCTAGAGCATGTTGTGAGGAAGATACTTAGAGACCTCACTGGGAGCAGGTTTCAAAACTGAGCAGGAGGTTGTGCTTATTTTATTTTGGCAGAGCTGATTTGCACAGCTTCTAATTTTAAAATGATTAGATGCATGGGCTGGCTGGCTGATCGTTCATAAACAAGAATGAAATGGCAATTTTTTAATAAACAGAAATTATTGCAAACTGTACAGAAATAGTATTTTTAAAATCTGTATGCTGTTACGTGGCTTCTAGAAATGCAGGTTGATAACCATAATCTTTATTCCTTCTTGGTGTGATAGACCATACTTTCGAAGCTTTTAATTATCAGAAAAACAAAATGATTCATCTGCCTTGGGATTGGAACGCTACTATTTCCATCTGCCTGTCCACATTCAGATTGTGTTTTGTGAAATTACTTAGAATTCTTGTTTTTGTCCTATGAGAATAGAATTAACTCTTGAAAATACATTAAAATTTTCTTGGTATTGTTACAGAGACCAATGGGTCAGATAACTCCATCCCAATGGCATATCTTACATTAGATCATCAGTTACAGGTAATAAATAGATGTTTTATTAGATTCTTAAGCTTGCATTCCATTCTAACGTGTGACTTGTGGGCTGCAAAATATAGTGCCATATATTTACCTGGGTTTATATTCTGTCTAATTTTTGACCAAGGCTAAGAAAAAATATATTACGTAATCTGAGATTGGTTGACTGAGATTTGATCAAGCTATTAAAAACAAGCCCTGGGAAACATGATCCCTAAAACCAAATGTAAGCTGAGTTTGACTGTCAAAATAAGACATTATTTGCTTGAGGGTTACTGAATTAAATTGTTGTATACACTTTATTTGTTGTGTGTGATATTAAACACTACTTTGATTTTTATGACAAGTGTCAGATTAAAAACTGCAGATTTGTGGTTTGAGTCACCTTTGACATCAGTGCAGTAACGTTTTCCAGGGCATGGTTTAACACTTATTTTTAAAAGCTTACTGGTTTTTAAAGGATGTTATAAATAACTGCAGAGACATTCTAACACACTATTTACAAAGATATCAGTTCATTAGTCTTTAACATGTCTGATTTATTTTCAGCCTCTAGCACCATGCCCAAACTCCAAAGAATCTATGGCTGTGTTTGAACAGCACTGCAAAATGGCACAAGAATATATGAAAGTTCAGACAGAAATTGCATTGCTGTTGCAGAGGAAGTAAGTGAAATGTGTTTAACCTTTTCTGTTCTTCTGCTTGTTTCTTTTACACTAAGTCTGTTCTCTGTGACTATTATACCTAAGTTTTTGAAATATTATTTCATAGAGCATAATTATTTTCCAACCTTAATCTCAGAAATACTGAGCTGCTCAATATGAATGAGATATTTAGAGCAGTTTTAATCAATATGAAGATTTTTCTTCTGGACAAGCCCTACATAAATGTGTGGCACATCTGTATATGTAACAAACTAGTAATGTTTGTATCATCTCAAATGAAAGACATGCACTGTTAGAGAACCTTGGCATTTTATTTCCAATGTCCATTAACATGCTTTACTTTTTTTTGTAAATAAAATCTTAGTTAATGGATTATAGAGTTTTGAATAATATATCAAAGTTACTCATTTTGCAATCAGTTTTTATCTTTTATCTGACTTTTGTCAAGCATCACATTTACAACAGTATTATCAACACACATCTTAGGTTTTTCTGCCAAGGGTTTAGCACTAATACTGTAACCTTTTTATGTACTTTCGCCTTGTGCACCAGAAATAAACTGTTTCCTCTTTCACAGTGCACACGTATAAGTGAAGCAACTGCATGTATTGTTGTACGAGGGTGAATACTATAGCTGATTCAGAACTTGAGTTCATAATAAGTTCTGTTGTGCTCTACTTACCCTTTCTGTTTTCTGATGCTGGGAAACGATTCTGTGTAGTCACATATACCCCCGTGCTAAACCAAGTTATCAGCTTGTTACCCACCAGTGTCTGAGACATGACAGGCAAGCAGTTGTTAATGGGGGGCTTGCCTTGGAGTCTGTGGATTAGTTAATGAGAAAAATGTGTGTTTAAACCTTTTGTACATTAGAAATAGAAAACAGAAGGGAGGGGGCGGGGGTTGGAAATTGTTTGCACTCCTATCACATATTCACTTTTGGCTTAGTATCCTGAAAATAATTTGATTTTTTCAAGTGCAATGAGAATTTTTAGACTTGATGAGGAGATACTGAAGCTAGGGTGAATATCTTAATTTTGATTTTTTGTTATCCCTAAGAGTCAGTAAGTTATGCAAAAATGTGTTTCTGTTTCAAAACTCTTAATTCTCTACTTTTAGATTCCTACTGGTTTTTTCCTAATAATTTTGTACTGTCATTTCTTCCAAACTGTTTTTTCTTAGTCAGAACATAATTGTCCATGGATGTTAAAGCAGAAAATAGTGTTGTGATGGATGAATTTAATGCTTGTTAAGGTAGTTACTAGTTCAGCCTCAAAAAATTAAGTTTACTTCAACAGTAATTGCAAACCATATGGCAACAATTAATTAACATGAACTTTCTCCTTTACTATCTTGTTGCAAAAATATTGCTGGCAGCTTGCCTCCTTGTCGCCTTGTAAACAAATAGTAAAACAAACTGCTACATCAGTTTTGCAGAATAAATTACAGCAAGTTTATCAGTGTGTTTGTTCTTCTAAAATTGCTGCTAAAAAGCAATGTACATTTACAGTGTAAATTATGTGAAATGCCATACAAAAATAATTTCCTTCATTCTGCTTTTCCACTGCTTTAATAAGTTCAAGTCCAAATAGAAAATAGCACTTCACTAAAAAGTTAGAAAAAATTACTGCAATTTTCTATTTTAAGTTGTCCTTAGAGATTTAAAATGTACATACAGTTATGCAAAATTAAGAGTTGAATATATTTATGAAATTTTTTGTGGCTCCTTTGATGTTTTACTGTAACCTGTAGAACTATGTCTAAAAACATTATCTAAAGGACAATTTTAGAGATTAAGGCTATTTATCGCAGCTATTTTAAAGTTTAAGTGTGGGTTTGATTTGGAAGAGAATTTTTCCCCAGACTACATTAAAGAATAACACTTTTTTTGTCAACTTTTTTTGCACAAAATATCACCAGCTGTGAGATCAGATTTGATAATCAGTTACTGATTTGAAACAATATGAAGTCATCTACTCACAAATAGAACTAGATTATAAATGACAATTACTTTTTTTTTTTAATTATTATTCTAGACAAGAACTAATAGCAGAACTGGACCAGGATGAAAAAGACCAGCAAAACACATCCCGTCTGGTACAAGAACATAAAAAGCTGTTAGATGAAAACAAAAGTCTCTCAACATACTATCAGCAATGCAAAAAACAATTAGAGGTCATCAGAAATCAGCAACAGAAACGGCCAGGCACATCATGATTTCCTGGGACCTTTCAAATTAAAAATATGCACAGAAAAGACTGATTTTTTTTATTGTTATTAATATCCCTTATTATGACAACTCATGAGTGTTAGCTTCTTGGTGTGATCTGTATTTGTCTGCTACACTTAACATCATTTAATTTTCTTTTTCCTATGGTGGACATCCAGTTCAGCAGGTTAATCAAATAAGGTGAGAAAACAGTGACTTGAATTAACAGCCCTCGAAAGGGCTGTTTAAAGCAAGAAGAGTGGCTGCTTGCATGCTCCTTGTGTGAAGGTGTGGTGGTTTGACCCTGGATAAACGCCTGGTGTCCAGCAAAACTCTTTCAAGGCCTTTTCTTCCCAACGTTTCGCCTTCCAGAGGGAAGGGAAAAAAACAGCTAGGAATTCACGGCTAGAGATAACAACCGAAAGAGGAGCTTTGATTAATACCACGGGCAAAGCCGAACTTAGAATAATGCTTAAATTTATTCCTAACAAACTAAAAACTAAAAATAAGAAATAGAAACATGTTAGAAACACCTTTCCACCACCACCCCTCAGTCTGTCCATGCACCTCCTTCCCCCAGTGGTGCGGGGGACAGCGCAATGGAAGGCTTGCAGTCTGTTGTTGTTGGGTCAGCCATTCGCAGATGTAAGTCCAAAACTTAAGCAGCAGTTCTGTCTCAGGGGGCTTTCCTGTGGGCTGCAAAGGGGACAGATCACTTCACCACAGTCATCACTACAATCACAGGGGAATCACAACTTCTGAGCCCTTCCCCTGCATTCTGTGGGGTCTCCGCCATGAGAGATATCCTCTGCTCTCTCGTGGGTCATTCCATGGGGTGCAGTCTCTCATGAAAAGCCAGCTGTACCTGCTAAGCATGGGCTTCTTCCTCCGTGGGTCTCAGCCACAAATCTTTGCCAGACTCTGCTCCACCCTGGGGGCCTCCTGCTAAGCGTGGGCCTCTCCCTCCGTGGGTCTAGGCTGCAAATCTTTGCAGGACCTCCACTCCACCTTGGGGGCCTCCCATGAGGTAACAGCTTCTTTCGTGCCTCCCTGGTCTTTGCACCCCGATGGATCCCATGGGCTTCAAGGGGAAAACTCGAATCACCATGGTCATCACCAACGTATTCAGGGAACAATAGTTCTAAGTCCTCTCCCTGATCTGCAAGGTTCCTACCGCTGGTTCTCCCTTCTGCACTGACCTTGATGTCTGCGTTGTGATGTTGTTAACCCATGGCTGCCAATTTCTAACTGCACAACAACTTCTTAAATATGTTTTCACGCAGGGGCGTAACTTAATGGTTCAAAAGCAGGAAGTTTTCCTCAGAGCTGGCCCTCATTGGCTCTGCTCTATAGGATGGAGGGAAACTTCCATAGGCTTCCAATCTTCCTCTTATAAAAAAAAAAACCTAATCAGAGAAACCCAAGACAGAAGGCTGGCCTAACAAGTATTAAGGAGGCTGCTAAATTTTAAGACCTTATTTTTAGTTTTTGGTGTTACCTCGATAAAGAAAAAACTTTCCTGTGTAAGAATGGTTTTGTTCCAGTGTCTCATCTCAAATTATTATTATGATGATTATTTTCAGGACTTAAACATGCACCAAGCTGCATAGGTGATGTTGGCTGACCAGAGTAATTCATGATGCATTAGTGATGCCTTTTACCTGTAGACATAGTGTATTTTTTCCACATGCAAAATGGTAGGCAAACTGATGCCAGCATCCTTGGTTCACTGCTTGATAGCCCTGCATTTGACTAATATGTTTCTTGTAATCTTGCATTCATAAAATATTTGAAGTAAAAGGCTGTATTTTGTTTACTTTCTTGGGGTGAATGACATGCAGTTTCATTTGATTACTGGGCAAAAGTTACGAGGGTAGTTCACTGGGCAAAGTTGTATAAAAGAGGAAGAATCAAAAATGTGTGAAAACATGTTTTAAACCTTTAAAGCTTTTGTCCCTGTAGCATCCTGGGAAGAAAATTCAGAAAGAAAATTATTACAAAACTTGAAATACTTGCTCCCTTTATGTTTTTGCTCCATTATTTGTTTGGTTTTGTTTTTCTTACAACTTATTTGCTGAAAAGCATTTACCATTAATGTAAATAAGTTTGTTTTAGATAGGGAGAGAAGGGTTTGGGGAAATGAATTTATTTTAAATAGCAAATTATGAAATGGAGTTGAGTATGCAAATAGCAGAAGCTGTTAAGAACATGAGGGAAATGGCTTAGATCTCCATCAGGAATCTCAGTTATTCCACTCATTTGAACATATTTCAAAGGAAGTCCATCACAGAATGCCTACTTCCTTTGTGACTGAAGAATTGCATTTAGTGAACTCAAGCAGAATATGTAATGCTCAGTGCTGTTATTCACCATTATGACATGGGAGAAAATAACTACTTGTTTACATTGCAGATTGATTATTTGGATTATGAATTAACTGGTACAAAAATGAGGCACTTCTAAATATAATGATAAATTATTCCATACATAAATTCCTGATGTACTCAGTTGTGGGCAGGGTTTTAATAACAGCCCTCTGCAAAAGAAAAGTAGAAAATTGAAGTTTATCTGTGGAGCCCTACAAATAAAAGTAATCTGAAATTTGACTTACACTTATTTCAAATGAATAGCTATTCATAAGAGCCCATGAGCAGAACTTGAGAAAACCTTAAAGGTAAAAACCTCACAGTATTTTCTCTTTCCCTTCCTGCCTACTTGATGAAGACCATTAATACTGTTGTGCTTATCTGTGAACAGCAAAGATGATGAACAATGTACTAAACAGTGTCATCCTGTCTTGAAAATAAATCTCTTGTTGGCAAACCTTTGGGAATTAGAAACCCTTCCCTCATTTTATTTAAATAAAGGACAGGTTATCATTCCCAAAACCTTAGCAGATAATTTGATTAGTTAGCTGAAACTGATATTGGGATCAACTTAAGGGCACACATATTTATAGCAAAATGTAATTGGGAGAGAAAATAACTGTAGTATTAGGAATAGCACAAGTTATCCAAAGCGTCGCTGTTCACATACATCTGTCCATCTACCAAAATGGAGACACTCAGTGATCAGTAGCTTACTTAACATATGCTGAAGCGTTAAATAGGGCAGCATAAATACTGATGCTCAGCTTCAGATTCATGGTTCATAATTACATACACAAAATCATTTACCAGGACAGTTTTTACATTTCTTCGTGTGGTAAAATAGGTAGGCTTAGGATGAATCAGTTTTGTATGGCAGGGTTTGAATAATGAAGGTGAATGCAGTGATAAATTAATGGTACATAGTACAAAAGTCTGTTCTAGCAGTCGCTTATGAGTTTTCAGGGTTTACATTTAAAAAGGGTCTCAGATTATAAAGTAAGTGCTGTGCTACTGTGCACTTTCATTCAATAGTTAGGTTATATTGCTCTTGTAATTTTCAAAGGAAATTTGGAGTATGACCTTTTGCCTTCAAATTGTCCCTTTCTTAATTCCACCAAAAATTAAAAAAAAATTTGCCCACATTTTTCACTGAAGTTTTCCATGTGGCAAAATTTGTGAATCATCAAAAAAAACCTATAAGGGTAGAACATAGTGGTTTGGGCAATGAAGAGTTTAACAGCTTAACCTTTATTGTTTTCATAAGACTTCTGTTTTAAAGTTGTTTACAAATGTACTTTTATCTTTCTGTTAAAGTATCTGGACTGTTCAGGAACTTTTTTCCATGTACTCTTGTCCAGTTAAAGCTGTTCCTCTAATAATAGAGGTGAAACATCTAGTTTTGGCTGGGCACTGCCTTCTCAGAAAAGGTGACAGGTTCTGCTTTTTGTTGCAGTACGTGTTCTGTAAGATTTTGTGTAATTGAAAGTATGCTTCTGTACCCTATGCAGTTCTTCCAAAATGCTTTTTTAGGCTTTTTGGTTTGTTATTTTTTCTGATGAGGAGTTAAAGATTGTAATTCAAAACTTGTACATAAAATGGTGAATGATTTCATATGACTCAGAAATGAACAGTGTGGCTTTCTGCTACAGGGTTTTATTGCTTTGTCAGGAATCTAACTAATAAAAGCTGAGAGACTTCCACAAACATGTAATGATGCCCCAACACTTGCTGAGGCATCCGTGATCTCTGATGGAGTCCCACACTGGGTGGAAGATGATCATTGTGCAGTTGTTCCCACCGCTGAAAAAATTCTTCTGCTATGAGCTTGTCCCTTCCTGTGTGCAGAAGTAGGGTGTAGGATGAATAGTCCTACTCATAACTGAGTATCAAGATATTTTAAGAATGCCACATCTTCCTTATGTCATGCAGGATGTTCTGCAAAGAGATAAATGCTCATCTTCCATTGTTCAGTTCAGACAAATTCCATTCCCTGGAACTTCTTTATTTTGTTCATAATGGATTTTACTGCTTTAGAAGTGCGCTAGTGCCATGCCATAGACAGAGACAACTCACTTAGCTGTCTTTTTGCCTGTGAAGAACGCAGAACTGTGATTCAGATCCATTCTGAGGTGTTTTGAACAACTCAGCTGTTTCAGGGGCCCTGCTTGTAACCTGCAGAGGAAGTTTGAAAGGGTAAGGGAAAAAAAAAGTGTGGCACTCAACCTCTCAGAATACAGATATCCCTGGTGAAGTGGTTGAAGAGGAAGATCTTGTGAAAGTAAACTTGTTACATTTGTACACACGCATAAACACAGTTACGTATTTGCACGTTTATACATACCTGAAAGGACGTTGTAGCCAGGTGGGGGTCATCCTCTCCCAGGCAGCTAGTGGCAGGGTGAGAGGATACAGTCTTAAGCTGCATCCAGGGGGGTTTAAATTGGACATGAGAAGGAAATTTCTTCACAGAAAGGGTCATTAGACATTGAAATGGGCAGCCCAGTGGGGTGATGGAGTCACTGTCCCTGGAGATGTTTAAGGAAAGACTGGGCATGGCACTCAGTGCCATGGTCTAGTTGACAGGGTATTGTTTAGTCATATGTTGGACTCAATGATCTCACAGGTCTTTTCTAACCTACTTGATTCCGTGGAGGTGTGGAGAGCTACATAGATCAGATCAGAACTAATTGATATCTTTTTCTTTCCAAAATCAGACCTTTCTCTAGTTAACTCTTACTTTAGTAATGTCACTGGATGGGTGATGCTATAAGCCTGTGAGGACCAAGTTCCCTAGAGGCAGATAAATACAGTTGTATGTATATGAGAGTGCATCAGTTATTTGCTATGCCCATATAGCAGTTTTCTGCTGCTGGCAGAGACAAGTCAGATCTCCCACTGAACTTGAAGAGATTTCCTACAAATGTTTTAACTTTGAACCTGCATCCTGACTCTAGTACTTAATGAAAGAGGAAAACTGAATTTAGACCAAATAGTTTAAATTTTTAATTTCTAATGGAATACTGTCTTAAAATAGTAAGAGCACTACTAATCTTAGGGCTTTAACTTAAGCATTCATGAAACGGTAGTTTTTATTCATAGCTGTGTGCTTTACACTAAGTAACTAGAAATCTGAGATACTCCAAAGGATAAAATAGGCTTGTGTTTGCATGATTACACATGATTTGTTAATACCTGCCTTCTAATTTGGATAAAGGCAGCCCAGCTACTCCTACACTTGGGAACTGTTGCTGTTTAAGGATGGGCGGAGAGGAACAGATTGTAGAATCATTAAGGTTGGAAAAGATCTCTATAATCATCTAGTCCAACCTCTGACTGAACACCACCCTGTCAACTAAACCACAGCACTAAATGCCACATCCAGTTGTTTCTTGAACATTTCCAAGCATAGTGACTCCACCAGTCCCCTAGGCAGCCTGTTCCAGTGCTTAACAACCCTCTGAGTGAAGAAATGCTTTCTGAGATCATCGCATTATATGCTGTTTAAAGTATATTCAGCCTCGTGAAGCAAGAGGTAGCAGGTGGAAGCACCCCTGCCTCTTTTGTGTGAGACCACAGCTCCTGGCCAAGGCTGAGGGAGAAGGAGAGGATAATGCATCCCCATCTGTGGCTCCCTAGCAATGTGCAGACTGCAGGTGTGAGTTTTGGTTTCTCTTGGACCTCTTCCTGTATTTAAGCAGTGAGTAGTCCCTGCATTGGCATGAATCGGAGAGTTGCGGTCAGTGGCACGTGGTCTAGTTTGAGGCCTGTCATTAACACTGTCCCTCAATGGTCAGTACTGGATCCAGTATTAACTTGCTCATCAATGGCTTGGACAAAGGGGCAGGTGCCTCCTCAGCAAATTCACGGATGACACAAAGCTGGAAGGAGTGGATGATACCCCTGAATGCTGTGCTACCCTTCAGAAGGCCCTCGACAGGTTGGAGAGATGGGCAGTGAAGAACTGTCTGAAATTCATCAAAGGCAAGTGCAGGGTCCTGTCCCTTGGGAGGAATAACTCCAGGCAGCAGGACAGGCTGGGGGCTGACGTGCTGGAGTGCAGCTCTGCAGAGAAGGACTTGAGGATGCTGGTAAGGAACAAGCTGTGCCAACTGTGTGCCCTTGTGGCCAAGAAGGCCAATGGGATCTTAGGCTGCATTAGGAAGAGCATTGCTACCAGGTTGAGGGAAGTGATTCTTCCCTTGTACTCAGTCCTGGTGATGCCACATCTGTTGTGTCTGGGCTCCCCAGTACAAGAAAGACATGCAGTGAGTCTAGTGGAGGGCAATGAGGATTATGAAGGGACTGGAACATCTCTGTTATGAGGAAAGCCTGAGGGATCTGTGTCTGTTCAGCCTCGAGAAGAGACAACTCAGAGGGGACCTCATCAATGTCAATAAGTATCTGAAGGGAGGGTGGCAAAAGAATGGAGCCAGGCTCTTCTCAGTGGTGCCAAGCAATAGGACACGAGGCAATGGGCAGAACCTGGTGCACAGGAAGTTCCACCTGCTTACGAGGAAGAACTTCCTGTCTGTGCAGGTGATTGTGCACTGGAACAGATTGCCCAGAGAGGTTGTGGGGTTTCATTCTCTGGAGATATTTAAAAGCTGTGTGGACACAGTCATGTCTAGCATGGTTTAGGAGACCTTGGGAGGTTGGCCCAGGTGACCCCCTGTGGTCCCTTCCCAACCTTACACGTTCTGTGATTCTGTGAATCGGCTAACACTGACGTGGAAATGCAAGGGTCTTTCTTTCCTCTGGTCATGCTTTTCCCTCCCACAGGTAATGAACAGGAGAGGCTATGGAGCAACTGCACATAGGCTGCTCTCCTCTCATATATAGGCAAAGCACCAAGGAGTGACTTGCATTCCCATAACTCATCATATAGTCTAGGACAAAATCTTAGTTTATAGCAGAAATTTAGAAAGAAAAATCCTAGTTGTAGGCAGCATGAAGATCATATGATCTCTATATGAACTCTGCTCAGAGCGTGATGAGGCACTGGAGCAGGTTGCCCAGAGAAGTTGTTGGTGCCCCATCCCTGGAGGTGTTCAAGACCAGGCTGGAAGGAGCTCTGAGTAACCTGGTCTAGTGGAAGGTGTCCCTGCCTGTGGGAGGGTGGCTAGAACTAGATGGTCTTTAAGGTCCCTTCCAACCTGAACCGTTCTGTTGAGGTGGATATGCCTAAGAACTCCATCTAGTTCTGCTTCTCTCGTTTTTTATGAGGAGTAGCAATGTGGACTCCACAAGCTGGGCCACCTTTGAGTGATCTGCAAAGCCACCATGACTGTCCTGGTAGCTCTTGCAGTGTGAAAAGAGAGGTGTCCAAAAATATGCTTAAGGGAAGGAAGAGAGCCCTTTATGAGGCTTTGCTGGTATCTGTACAGTAGGTGTTTAAGATTTCTCAGACTCCTTTACAAAAACAAGCAAAGTTACAGTGATTAGGCTATAAGAGGGAGTAATCATCCTATCATCTGGAGATACCCATATTAGGGAAACCACCACAGTGGAAGTATTCCTGTCCTGTGAGCATCTTTTTTCTCCAATGTCCTAGAGGAACCTGCCTGTGCTTATCACTGGAGGACTCCACGAACAGATGTCTCCAAAAAGTTAAACCTGGTATGTGTAAATCAGATTCTTATTAAAGTTTCTTACATCATCATCATCATTAGCAATGTGGGTAGGGCATAGCCGGGAATTGTTCATGTGGTAGGAGGTGAAGTTAATTTAGTTTGTCCTCTGAGGGCTGTCTGGGGTCTTCAGGACTGCCGAGCCCAAACTGCTTCTGTCAGTAAAGTGTTCAGATAGTACCTCAGAGATGGTGCAAGGAGCCATTCTGGCCAGTGCAGGTGTGCTTTGCAACAGAGCACAGTGCTGTGGCTGAGTGTGAGCAGGGCTGCTGCTTTTCATTAAGGGCCTCTAACAAGGACACTCCGGGTGTCCTTGAGTGCTGGCAGACACCAAGGCTGCAGTGAGTGCAAGATTTAGGGTGATAATTTTACCCTCGTCAAAAACCCTAGGTCCCAAGAGATGGCTGAGGAGGGATTTGTTTTATTTGTTTTGAGGAAGAAAAAAAAGCGAGCAAAACAAAATGTGGGTGAGGGTCATTGAGCGCACTGTATCCCACATCTCTGGATCAGGGAAACGCACCAGTATGTGTGGGACATCACACCTTGTCACAAGCCCTTCTACCAAAGGAACCACATGGGGGAATAAGTGGTGTGGTGAAGGCTTTCATGGTTGCTCCCCTGAGTGTTCTGGGTTCTCAGACCAGAATGGGAAAAGAGGGAAAAACCTTACCAACACAGCTGGGGAGCTGAATGTGGCTGGTTCACTGATAATTTTGCATATGCCTCCCCCAAAAAAGTACTATAGGTCAAACTGCATTTTCAGTCTCTGCTGCTGTAATTGAATGGGTTTAGGACCTTTTAGGCTTTTTTCTTACTTTGTCAGTTTGTCTCAGACATTGTTACTATCCCAGCAAACCATGCCTGGCTGAGACCCTTTCATTGCCAGAACTACAGACAGTGTTGCACTATGCTCTTTGACAAACATCAGGCTCCCAAGACAGTAAAGTTCTTGATCTTTAGCACATGCAGGTGTAGGAAGAGAGGGTATGTTCTTCCCCATTTCCCAGGAAACTGTTGCTAAAATCACAGCAATTACCAAGTTCCACTACAAATGTTCTGTAGTGATAAGTTGCTTAAGGCTTCTTCATTTGTATTGGCTTTCTGCACCACAGGACAGCATTTCTCATAATTACATATTTCCCCTGCCCCAAAGAAAATATATTAAAATAAATTGTAAGGTAATACATAAATTAATATTTAAGAAATAAGAGGTTTAGAACATGTGCTAAAACAAAAGAGGTGTCCATACTGGCACCATATTATCTGTAGCAGCCCTCTGTCAACCAGTGCTGCTAGGTCCCAAGAGCCCTGTTTGTTTGCAGGATGGATGAGCTGAATGTTTTTAGAAGTGCTTAAAAGAAGTCTAAAAGTGCTGACTGGTTATGTTCTGGTTCAGTGTCCCTCCCGCTGTGTAATGGACAAGTGTGCAGTAGCTCTAAAGTACGCCTTAAATACAGAAGCATTCAGGCAAGGCGTTTATTCATCTGTATTCAAGCCACCAAAACAGCACGCTACATTGTGAAGTTTCTGCAAGATCATCACAACAAATTTCTCAAATCTCAATGCTATTGACTCCATCATCTGCTCTGTGTTCCAGCCTGAGCACATCAAGAGAAGAAAAGTGGCTGCCTCCTCAAGCCAGTCAAAAATTGAATACAACATCAGCATTATTGCAGTCAGTTGCATAAAATATTGCTGTACGGTACAGCAATGAATTGCAGGTGATGCTGTTCACTTATTATCTTGGCATAAATTCAAATACCTTAAGAATCAGATGATGAACACTAAGCACTTTGAGTCCTCCTGAACATTTATGATTTAGTGGCTGGTGTTTGCTCGTACTAATGTTCCCCATGGTGTCAGCTCAGATCTGACTGTTGTTCTGTGAGTGATGATGACACATTGATGCCAGCTCCCCTTTCTTTCAGGCACAGCAGAGATCAAAAATTTTCAACTTGACTTTAAGCTGTGATTCTGGGGATCTTTTTTGTTTTGCTCTGAAGAGATGTGGGAAAGAAAACTACACTACAAGAGCTGAGTGTGCTTGTTAGGGTTGGAAAGCCTACTCCAGTGTATCACAACTTCAGTGAATGGGAGATATTCCTATTGCTGTGCCCTTGAAGATACACATCCTTCTCCGTAACAAGGATCAGGGTTGCAGAGCAACAGTGCTGTCTCTGCTCAAGTACCAACCATTTTCTCAGAGCTCAGCCTTGGAGCAAGTAGCTGGAGGGGTTGTAGAAGTATTCACAAAGGCACATTCTCCCACTTGCTTCAAAGGCAAGGAAGAGATGTGTTCCTCCACAGTAATTCAAGCCAAGAGCCTAATTCATGGTCATGAAGTGAATGATGTAGAACATAAATCTCTCTGCCTTGCAAGTCAGTCTACACAAGTGGATAGAAGAGAGATTACTCTTGGATGTCTTTAACATTTGTGAATACCCAAGAACTCCCCATTTGTCAGCATCTGCCAATGAGGAAATATCTCCACTCACCCTGACCTTCTGTTGTGTATCTGCCGCTGAACTTATTTTGAACCTTAAAATCATTTAATAGCCAAATATATAATTAACCAGTGCTTTTCACAGTATGAGTGCATAGATAACTTGCCCTATTATTTGGACATCTAATGGATAATGTTTGATGTATAATAGCCAGTTTTATCTAATTATCCCTTGAATTAGTGGTATCAAGAGCAGCACAGGCCATGTGTACTCTTGGTGTGTCTGCAGGCAGGCTGCAGGAAGATCTGTGACACAAGAAGTCTCCTGGTCACCACAACTCTTCACCTGAAAGAGCAACAGAGTTATTAACTCATGGCAGTCATCTTGCAAGGTTTATGCCTACAATCTTGGCTAACGTTCCTAATTTGCTCTGTGTTTGCTACTCAGCAGACAAATTAATGGCGTGAGTCATTGTCAACTCCTACTAAATAAACCAGTGAACTACAGATGAAAGGCTCTGTATCCAAGTTGTTTTCATTAATTGCACTGTGGCACAAGGGTAGATTTAATTTCAAGGACAGGAATATTAACCTCAATTCCTTTTCCTTAATTGAGTGTGGAGAAACAAGAAGCATAAGCAAGGGAAGCAGAGAACAAGGACATGGGTCATTAGCACTGTCATCTGGTCTCACAGGCAGCAGCGCAGTGTAAAAAATGTCATTGCAGCAACCAGGAGGCAGAAGCTTGTTTGGCAATGTGCAGAGCATAAGTAATAAGAAAATCTAAAGCTGTGGTTGAATTTTCACCAGTATTTAGATGCACAAGTTCCAGCACAGGCTTATAACAATAAACCCTTAACTGGAGCCCATCTTGCGTCATAGGATAAAAACACCAGAAAAATGCTGCAGAACCATCGGCATGGGTGATGCTGGGCCCCATGGAAAGCCTTTCAGGGAAAAAGATGTGGTCATTAGGTCTATTTTTATTACTGATATATAACACCTGCAGAGCGTTTCTCACCTGAAGTCTTCAAACACCTTTCCAAAAAGCATGATTACAGAGGCCCGTGGGAGCACAGCTGATCTGCCATTTCATTAATGTACGTAGTAGGCTCCAGTGATTCTGTTCCTGAATAATTATCAGTTAAGCAGCACAATTCAGGAGTGGTTTACTGGATCTAGCCAAGTCATATCCAGGAAACATCCTTTTAGTTAGCAAGAATTGGCTCCTTTTTGTAATTACTTTTAACTGCTGTTTGCCGCTAAGTTGATTAAACTGATGCAAATGGAAATAAACCAAAAAAACAGGTCAGTTGTTGTTGTGAAAGTGGGATAGCAATGAATGAATAGGTATATCTTTTGGCTTTGCATAGCAGGGTGATGAAATTATATCTTAATACGAGATAATGTGTCTCCTACTTTTAGCTTTAATAAAAGACTGTGAATTTTGGGCTTGCTATGAACTAGATGACTATGTTTCATCTTGTTCAGGATCATAACTGTTAAGGACATAAAAAAACCTAAGAGACAGGTTTCTGGTAATGCTCTAAAGAATTTTATAGTTCAAGGAGAGAGTAAAATATTTGACATTTGTTTAAAATTCTGTGAAATAATTTAAAAATTACAGTGTCATTTTTTTATTTACATGAGCGGTTAGCAGGGCTCTATTTGTGTTATATACTTCATGATCCTTGGTTGGTACAAGTGACTGTGCTTAATTATATTTAAATGCTGTGCAGTTGGGAAAGAATGTGCCTAAAGCTGTACCTCCACAGCAGTGCTCATAAGAAGAAAGAATTTCTCACCAAGCTCAAATTCTTTCTTCTCTGTACTTAGAACACAGGAAATGTAAGATCATCTTCCTTTTATGAATCTAACCTGCAAAGCTGTAAATAAAAATTCATTACTTTCTCCTGATGCCAGTGAGAGAGAAAGCAAAAAACTAAATAAATGCATGTTTCACTGCAGACCTTTAGGACTCTACAAAATAATAAATTGTGCACATCTCTTGACTTAGCCCAGTTACTCTTGGCTCCCTGGAGACCTTTCATTTTGAAAGAACTCTGATCTGCTTGGCTTGAGAAACCAGGCCAAACTCTCTTAAAAAAAAAAAAAAAAAGAGCCAGAGTTTATGGCAATGATCTAGAAAACAGTGGAATTCAGAAGAGTACAGCCAGAATCCAGCACACTAGAGAATGGCACTGTGTTGCATTTACTTTCAGTGTACCATTGCTGTGTTGGTGAAGATCTGATTTGTTATCTCTTGCTGGGAGAGTTGCCATTTTGAGTCTTGCAGAAATTTCTATGCGTGCTTAGCTTGGCTGGCCTCAGCCAGCCAAGGCCAATGCCAATGTCTGTCCAGTGGACCATGCCCACAATGTGCACCACCAAGACCCTAAATTAAGACTGGGATGATTCAGTCAATTTTTTGATCGATGTCTTCTTCATGTCCAGCTCGGGTTTTGTTTCCCCATATTCTGCACAGCTGAAGCTTAGCCAAGTACAGAGGCCTTATGCAGTCATCCTCTACTTGTAATCTCTGCTGTATGACTGGATATCTGCACACGTGGGTTTTAAACTATTTAATTACTAACCTTATTTGCCAATATAGAGAAATAAATATATGATAGATGTGAGGTTCTAAATTCAAGCAAAGTGAAAAAAGAAAAATGCACTATTGCTTTTCTTATTGAGCACAGTAGTAGACAAAAGCAATATTTTTTCACCATGTAAGTGGTCATAAGTACAAGTAGTTATTCTGCAAAATTTCTCAGTGTCAGCTGTGCAGTAGCCAAGACACAGCATTTATGCTGGATCTGCAAGAAACCACAATAAATTTGAAAAGATTAATTAAACAATGCTGAGACTGCCAAGCAGGGGCTAAATTACGTCATGCTATAACCTGAGTTTCCTGGAGGTGAGAGACTGCCATTGAAGGAGGGCTGAGCAGCAGGAGAAAACCTTTTCTTTGAGCTATATTCCTCACAGCTCTTCAAACCTTGATGACTTTACTCTGTATCTGGATGAGACCCTGAATAATGACCCAGCAACAGAAAAATGGTGCCAAATAGCCCTCATAACCTCTTTTGTGCAAGGCAATTTTTCCCTTGCATTAACATGTCAGAGCACTGAGGGCTTCATACTTAGTAAGACTTTTTGTCTTGCAATTTCCCACAGAGCAGCAAATTTTGTACTACTAAAAGCTGTGATTATGCAAAAATATGGTCTTTTTTTTTTCTCCTTTGCCCCTGGAGGAATATCACTGCTTTTGAAGAAGCGACTTTGCTCTACAGAAAGAACCCAGCAGGCCTGGTAACTTAAAAATTTGATTGCCAATGAGCAAGTCTTCTGTTGTGTGCACATTTCATTTCAACACAGTGGCCTGGGAACCTTCATGAGCTAATTAAAATGTACTAAGTAGTCAGCTGGTGGTGCTGAAAGCTGCTTTACAGCTTGGAAATGAGAATTGCAGTGGTTTCCCCCTTATGGTCCAGAATTGTTGGGAAGGAACAGCCTATTCAATGCCTCTCTAATGGGTGCAAAATGCTTTTGGTTTTTTTTATGCCTGAAAACAGACATAATTATTAATGTATTAATGTTATTAATGTAAAAGCAAAGAAAATGTGCTCTTGAGTAGAGGTTGGGCTTTGCAGCTATTACAAAGAGCCTACTTAAAATCCAGGCTGACCTTGATTGCAACTGGACAGGCTTGGACTCAAGAAAAGAAGTTGGATTATAGCAGTTTAAGAGAAGCAATCTCAGAAGTACCTGAAATTAACCTTTATTTATTGTAATAAACACCTTAGGGGTTACTTTTTCTTTAGAATTTTCCATATAAAAAAATACCCCAAACCAAAATGTAGCACAGGTGCCTAAGTCATCCAGATTAACTTCTAGAGTAGCCTTTGAAATGGCCAAAGGATGCTTGCAGTGTTTGCAGCAGCCATCAAAGAGCAGAACAAGTGCAGGGCTCTTCTGCTCCATTGTAAGTCCTAGAGAAAGCCTCATACCCATAGTGGCATCTAAGCTTTAACCCTGAGAGCATTCAAGAAATGCTTGCTGGAGTCCAGCTGCTGTTTCCGCAGAGAGCAGGGTGCTTTGGAAGGAAGAAGTGTGGCATTTGCACCACTCTCATGCTACTACCTGCATAAAAGACACAGATGAATCACCAGGAGGTGAGGCATTTCTGCATTCAACTACATGATTCCCTCTGACTTTTTACAGCAGTGTAACATTTCTAAACCTACCAGTGATTTACCTGAGCATGACAGAGAGGGAAATGAGGTAAGTTTTTACATTTCCTTCTGCCAAACAGGCACGTAGTGTCACAGTCACCTACAGAAAATGGGAGGGTGCAAAAGTAAATGTTCCTTTTTTCATTGCAATTTAAAGGAACTATATGGAAACTACTCTGGTGGAACAGCAATCTGTATCTTATTTAAAATTAAAATTGTCCATTGAATAAATTTCCACTTACTCTAGCAGAGCTCTGGTGATTTACATCAGTTAAGAGTCAGCTCATCATTTCCTTTAAAGCTACTTGTATCATTCTGTGGTTATGAGCACTCTACTGAGCATTTAAGCTGCATTTTTAAAGAGAAAAAGCCCTCAACAAGATTTCTTTTGCAAATACAAGTTTGAAGTGATATTTCATGGTGAAAACGTGGTTAATTTTCCCCTTCCAGAGATTTTAATGATGTTTAGTTCTATTTTAGATATAGTACTCTGTTGAATAACATGGGAATGTTTCATTCTGTTGGTCTCTGTGTCAATATTTGTACCTTATATTAAGTTTCAGAAAAAAATATTATCACAAGCCATTTTATTTAAACTCAACATGTAAAACATGGCTTTCCTGAAGCTCTGATGTATTATCCGTTATTTAATAAGCATGGAGTTTACAACTTAGCTAAAGGTTATCATCTATAATAGATACATCTGCTTGTGTTTTTCTGAAAGCCATGCATTTTGGCCTTTTTCCCCACACAAAAGACTAAACTCTTTCTGTGTCTGCACAACCTATGATGACACTGTGGTTTTACTCTAGATTGTGCACTGCTCGCTCTACATGATCTTGAATTTAAAAAAAAAAATTGCAGCAGATTTATGCCAGAAAATAAACACAAACACTACTGTACTCTCTTGAAGGGTGTCATTATGACATAAAGCTTTATATTAAAACCAGTTTTGCACACTGTCACACTGCAACACAATACACTCCTGAGGACAATGCTCCTTTCAGAGTGATTCAACTTTGCTTATAAATGAGATCACTTCTAGTGAGAAAACACTTTCTCAAAGAACCAGATGACTTAGGGATTTGAGCTTCATGCTCGGGAGAGTGTTTGGCACTGAAGTCAAGGGCACTTGCTTTCCTAAAAGATCAAGTTGCTTTTGAAGATGAGCACTTGTTGACCAAAGCATTTTTATCTGGCGTCATAGTCCTGTAAAAAGAAATAAGGCCTTTTGGCATATGTATCAGCAAGGTCAGGGCCACTTTATTTTTACTTCTTCTGTGGTCATTGGCACCCTGAAATTGAAGCCCCTGGACTTCGAGTGACACAGACCACAGAAAGCTGGCACCTAACTTTCCAGATACAAGAGTGGGCATTGCTGAAGAGCAATTCATGACATGAGGAGGAACCTCCCCCATTGGGGAAGGAAATTCCCTGGACTGATGCTCAATGCTGTAGTATTTTGGAGTTAGGTTTTGGATGTGGTTAGCTTAGATGTTGTTGTTTCTCTGGTTTACTCCTAAAGGAAGATGTAGCTGAGGCTTTGTGGAAGAACGCTTTTTGTTCCTTCCATGAACCTATACTGAAGCAGGTAGGAAACATTAAGCAGTCCATTATTTTTAAAGCAATATTGTTTAAACCAGAATGCCTGGAAGCACCTTAACTCTAGACAACTGGAAATCATTTTCTAAAACCTCTTATTCAGTAAGAATCATTTAATTCTTTGAAATGTAGGCCATTTTCGAGTAATTTTCTACAACAAATGGGACCAGCTCAATCTGTTCTTCATATTTTAGTAATTTAAAAGGACATAACTGAATTTTACTTTAATGGTAATTGCAAACTCATGCAGAAAATGTAAATGCACACTTCCCGATTAGCTTGCAGCATAAACCATGGCTTCTATTAATGTATCCCAATTTGTAATTCTTTGCACAGTATGAGATTTGAAAGCTGTGATTAAAATTAATTAGGTTAAGTAAAGTTTATCCCCCCTGAGCACTGCTATTTGAAGAAAGAAATAGTAAAACACTAGCTACATCTGGCACCACAGGAGGCTAAAGCATCACGAGGCATAGCAGCATTGCTTTTTCAGAGGAGTTGCATGCTGCTTTTTTGGCAAACCTTAAGCACCATGTATTCTCTTCTGAAAGCTCATTTGGAGCTGTTAGGTTACACTTTGCCTTTTGTAAATGCTTTGGAGCTACATCATCTGTATGAGCATCTGACGAACCAATGTTTGTAATACAGTGGATGACACTAATTTGCAAGTAGCATCATCCCTACCTTGCTAGGCATTAGAGTGCTGCCCCACTGCCATAGGAAACAAGTCTCACAAGTTCAAGAGGTAATAGAAATGTTGTCCTGAGAGACCTCACAAAGCTTCTGCTTACTAGTGTATTTAGTTGGGTTTGAGTGGGTTTGGCCAAATCCTTTTTAAAGGATTTTTTTTTTTTTTTTTTTACCAAAGGAGTATTTGGATAAAAAGGAGCAGAAGTGCTGGGAAGATTGACCTTGCTGGGATGGAAAAACTTTTTTGAAAGAAAAGACTGTCATAGTGTGATTTCCCCTTTCTGGCCCAGAGACCAGGACACTGGTTGGAATCAATGTGTAACTTGTCTGTGTGCTGCATTTTACATGCTCTGAATTCTGTCACTCCAGATGTGGCACCCAGTACCTCAAAATCTGGTCTTCGGCCCTTTGTTCCTTTAGAACAACTCACTAACTAATGAGCAATTCATCTGGTGAAGTCATTTGCAATCAGCATCTGTCACAGCCAAACTCCTCTATTAGTTACTGGGTGTTGAATATGCTTGACCTAATAACCAGGTTTGTGCTCGAAGCAGAAAGGTATTTTTGGAGACTGATGCCATTGGTGACTCAAGATGAAGCCTTCATGCCTTTCTGATGAAGACAGGCTGTTCCCATCAGGGGAAGGTAAGGGCACTGTGCCAGAGAATAGCTTCTGAAAATGTCTTGCCCGGTCTGTCAGTGCTCCCTTTGCCTTCTCTTCCAGATGGATCTTGTAAACTGTACCAGAGGAGCCCTTCCAGCTCCTGTGAGCCATGTTCCCATGCCTGGAGTCCCTCTGTGTTTGTGTGTTTACCAGGATGCAGATGAGAAATTTAGTCAGGCGGGAGAGTGAGGAACGATAGGAGATGAAGTTCAGGCAGGGAGAATAAAGTATCCCTGCAGATAGCAAAGCACAACAGGCTTAGCCCACAACACCCATCAGGCACCCCAGCAGAGAGCAGAGGGGCACATTGACACAGGGTGGTCATCCCAAGCTAAACCAGTTCAAAACTGGATAAAAATTTTAGAGGAATTTAAAACAAAATTGAAATCTAAAGCACAGTTCAAATGAGCACTGAAGTCTGAGAGGAAGATTTCACGTAACTACCTCTGATTCTGTTATGGCATCTGATTAGGAAAGAAATGGAAATGAATTTTGATGTTCTAACCCTTTTTCTAGCCCAATTTAACAAGCACAGCAATACATGAGTTGCAGTGCCTTTCTCACCCAAGCAGCTGCACTCTCTCACATTTCATTGCCTGAAGTCAGGCACTGTGCAGAAAACTCAATGCTAATGGAAGTGTGTGGTCAAACTAACACATGTGATAGAGGAGCCACCACAGGCTGGCACCCAAGGAAAAATTGCTTGTTTCTTTGATGTGAGAGTTGAAAAAGAAGAAATGGGAAATCCCATTATAATCATTACATTACCTCCCTGACAGTAATTTCTGAACAAGAATTTCTTACTCTCTATGGTCTCTCTGGGTTAGAAGGAAAGACCAGAGAATGTACGACATATAACCCTTTAGCTATGTAGCTGCCCAAGATGGTAAAAGCACGGCCACTGGGGTGGTAAACAAAAGGGACAGAAAAAGAAGACTACTTTGCAGGACTCTAAAGCCACAGGCTCCACAGGTTATTTGTGGTTTCCCAGGCTCAGAAGGAAGCTCTGCAATCCTCAGGTCTATCATCCTTTCAACTCTGTCCAGCGAGTTACACCCACTAATTTTTGGTACAGGCCTGTAATTTACCTGAGCTACTGCTGTGTGCTTTAGCAAAACGGCAGGGAGAATGAAGAGAGCATTGTTAGAGTTGTCACAACAGTAACCTTGTACTGAGGAAACATCAGGAAGCTGTGGGGCCCAGTAGATGGGGTGCCTCCCAGAAGGAGGTCTGCCATGTCCCATTTAAAGGATATCCATCCCACTGGGCACTGAGAGTCTTGTTGCGCTCTCCTGTCCTCGGGGCTGCTGACACAGGAACAGGGCAGATCTGAGTCTGGCATTCAGTCAACAGCAAGGAAGAGGCTACATAAACCAGAAGCCACTTCACTTGCTAGGTACAAATATCTACTTGCATTTTTTAATCCCACTCCTTCCATCTATCCTTTTATCCTCTGTCAGCTCTCTCCTTGGCATAGCACTGACACCATGACCACTCTCCTCTTCCTGCCCTTCTGTGCTCCTTGTCCCTGCTGCAGCTAACACAAACCAAGCAGCTTGGGTTTGCTTGTTTACTGAAGGAGTCTAAGAGCAGGGGGAGCAAATGACATGATAATTACAGAAAAAAGGTAGACAAATAGGACATGATAGCTGGCAGTGCTGACATAGGTAAGTGGGAGTGGGAGCAAAGCATAATGATGGACAATGATGGGAAAAGGAGAAGCATTTCATTCACATGGGGCTTCAGCAACTGTGAAACATTCAATAGAAGTGAAAAAAGTGAAAAACAACGTGGTAAGAAGAGTGTCCAGTCCCCAGCATTCATTCACTCATTCATTTCAAGGAGCATGAGAATGGCCATTCTGAGCCATTACAAAGGTCTCCCAGCATTTCCAGCCTGCCTTTGATGGATGTCTGGAGAAACAGGCCACAGTTGATGAGATCTTTCTGCTGTCAAAGTGTCCTGGGCTTGCACAAAAAGCTTATTCTTCCCTTGAGCTGGAGATTGCAACATAAATCACTGTGTTTCATGAATCTTCATAGCTGCTGAAATATGAAATGAAACCAACTGTGAAGCATGTTGAAAACTAAGCTTGTGCTATATGACACTTACTCTAGAGGGCTCCCTTTTGCCATGTACCTAAGGAAGACAGCATGTTGACAAGAACTGGGTAGAAAGGGCTTGTGTGATTAATTTCCCTATTTCTCCATAGCACAATACTGTTTTAACAATTGTGTGTTTTCAGAGGCTTACCCAATGTGTTTCATCTAAGCTTCCTCTCCTTCTCTATAGAGGTGGCAGCAATCTAGTGCGCCACCTTGCAATCAATACTTTTCAAGTTAGGAGCCATTTAGGACAAGTCTGTCCCCTTGCTCTCTGAGTTTGGGACAACCCATCCATTCTACCTATAGCCCATGCAGGAAGCTTGATGTGAGCTGACTGGACTCCTGGTAAGTCATTTTGCTGACTACTGAAGAGGAAAACAAGCAGTGGTGGAACTGGGGTGGAACTACCAGAAGCAAAAGGAAAAAGTGAGAGAATCTCTGTCTCACAGCTTCTGATAGAAGATTGTTCTTGTAAGAGGTGGGTTTTCAGTGAGGAGAATCCCTCCATGCACTTCCAGTGCACAGCTGGCTTTACAAAACTAGTTCATGAGTTGCTGATAGGACTAACCTACTGCCTTGTCCAGTGCTCTTACATGGGCTTTTTCTGTGAGCACTGGGTTTTAAAATTAGTTTTCAGGGAAGGGGGAGGAGGGACAGGGCTGTTGGTTTGTCAGTTTTTTTTGCTTTATGCCTGAATGGTGTAGTTTGTGGAAAAGAAGATCCTCCAAATAAGACATCTGAAGAAAGGAAGTGATCAGCTGCTGTACAGTAGCAGCATAAACTCTCACTGACCTGAATGATGTCATGGTCCCAAAGTGCTGGATTAGTGAGGTTACTCTGCACATGGGATTTTGCCTAAGGAGAGGTTAATATGTTTCTGCTGGCCTGGCAAACATTCATAACAAATCTGCAATTCTGCTTCAAAGATCACCATAAACAATTCAGTGCTCTCGTTAGTGTCTACACCCTGTGAATGTTTAAACCACAAGAAACCACAAACCACAAGAAACCTGCAAACTGAATAAACAGCTGCTGCTCCAAACTCCAAATCAAATTTACAAAATTCTGCTAATAGTCAGACATTTGCATTGCAAAAGCAGTTTTCATACTGCCAATATCTGTGTCACAATTAAGCTATAGCTGAGCTTTTGGGTGTTTAAATGAATTCATGATAATATACTCAAGAAAATTATCACCTCCATTAAAAAAAAAATTTAAAAAAAAGGAAGCTGTAAAATGTCAAAAGATAAAGTGGTACAGGATGTGGATGTATTAACATCTCAGGTAAATGGGACTCATTAGCTACAATATTTCATACATTACAATATAAGGTATGCACATAAGAAAAAAACTCCCTTGGGCTTTTCAGCGCATGAGCTCTCTAGGTCTTCCCCCATGTTGTTGCCTGAATTGTTTTAACACAGCAGTTCTGTGTATAATTCTATCTGTCCACACACTGACGAAAACATCCCCCTTACTGCTCTTGTCCTTGAACTTGCTTTGGTTACTGCACCCAGGGTAAGCAAAGAGGAACAGGCATTAAGGAGACATCCACATTCTGAGAGTGGCTGGTGTGGGATGCTTGGGGAACCATGTCAGAAGCAGAGCAGGTATAAGATGATCCTCCTCTCACCTCACAGTTACCTGAGGCTTGGGAATCTCTGAAGAAAGAAGGAAGGGTCTGAAGCTCCTTGGTGGGTCTTTCTGACATGAGTTTGTCACAGTCCTTCCCCAAATCTGTTACACCTTTTCAATAGGCATGTCAAGGAAGTGTAGGTCTCATGGGAGGTGCAGAGCCATGCCAGTACAGCCCTTGCTTCCTGACAGGAAAGGAGCAGGGAGCTATTCAGTGAGGAATCATGTCATCTTCTGCCTGATGAATGAGTCATTCATCATAACAGCTTTGATCATGCTGATTACAGCTACCTCAGTAAAAATATAGGCCTTAAGACTGCTTTCCAAGTCTGACAACCCCCCACTCACACCACCCAGGTAACCCTGTCCAGCTGTTGCAGCCTTTTAGGAGTACTCCTGGAGTAGGGCTCAGGACTGAGGAGAGAGTGCTGGTCTGTCAAGACCTTGCTAAATAACCAAACAAACCACAGTAGCCACTAGATGCCACTATAAGCATGGTTTTATATATAGAAATAAGATATTTTTTTTAGAAAACAAAGTGAACCGTCAAGGTTTGCTAATTTGAAAATAGTCCTTTCAGTCGTACTGCATTTCCTTTGAACAGGCCAGCCTTGCTTTAGAATTGCCTTTTTCCTGGGCAAACTTTCTGTTACCTGTCTCCATCACAATCACCACCCTCACATACACCATACAAAACTGTACTTCTTTGTAAATGTCAGTATGCCTTTGTGCTTTGCCTTTCCTGGGCCATCCTCCTCAGGAATAGATAAAGCAGGCATTACCTTTGGCATTCTCTCATATGCCTTTCAAAAGCACTTCTCTGCCCTCCAAAAGGGAGACAGTCACATATCACCTCGGGCAGAGAAGTGTATTGCAATATCAGCAATGTTGCTGCGTAGCATCGTCAGCCACTTGCTCCTGTGCACACTGACCTCATTTCCTATGCCGCAGAGGAGGACTGTGGCTTAATCTGCTTTCACCATTAGGACCCAAAGCAGCCCTGCCCATTTTAAAATTGGGAATGGCCCAGGATCCTTTAGGTGAAGAAGACTTTATGCTATGAAGAGTAACACATCTGTGGAGAGCGCTGAAGGAGAGGTGGGATACACAGGTGCCATGCCAAGCCCCTATCATCCTAGCCATTCCACAGTGTCATCGCCCCCAGTACTCTGCAGTGCTGTAGGAGAGGAACAACCCTATCTCAGGGTTCAGCTGTGCCTCTCTCCTGAAAAGAGGTCTTTTCTGCACCTCAGGGGCCTCATGTTAGCAAGACACCATCCATGTGCCCTCTCCAGGCTTCATCAGCCTCTCACCCACTGCAGAGGCCAGACACCCGCCCTCAGCCCCAGAGTGCTGAGCAGTCACATCCGATGCTGCCACAAGCAGGACACACACACACTGTTTGGTGAACCTCCTTCCTCCACCACCTCACTCAGGGTGTCAGTGAAAATAACACTGGTCATGAAGGAGAAAGCCTTACCCCCACCCACAGGTGACTCAACCCAAAACCCTGCAGCAGCAGCCAGTGTGCTAATGTTCAGTGTGGCTCAGCCAGCTTGGTGTGTGCATATAGGGGTCATGGCTGTCACAGGCCAAGCTACCACTGAAAGTGATCCTGAGAAAAGCAGGTTTTCCTTACTAGCTGTGAGTGTTGCAAACACGGGTCCAAAAATTAAGCAGTGATTTCTCAGACTCAATTAGCCATCTCAGAGACATCTATTTTAAGCCAAGATGAACCTCATCAAAAATATGGAGATATCCACCATAATAAGTAGATAAATGAAAGTAGATCTCAGGAAAAATGGTTCTTTTTTGAATTGTGCTGCAGTTTCAGATGTTCACTATTTACAACTCAAAAGCCAAACAGAAAACTCAGCTGCTCACTGACAAGCCATGTCAGGTTTTAGAGCTGGTTTTGAAAAGGAAAGAGGGCTACCACTCAGCTTAGTCAAGAACTGATGGTAAATACTAAAGATTTTGGTGGGTTTTCCAACTCAATAACTATTTCATTTGAACACAGAGGAGGTCTGTGGGATCTGGGAATGTAACATCCTTACTGATATTGTACCTCTGGTTTGTTACCATGTTAGAGTTAACGTAAAAAGCATGATTTTCTTCTGATCACCTTCCAGTTATTTTTGAAAAGAAAAGCAGAGTTTTAAAAATGGGACACAAAAAGTTTTCTATTTTTACCTACACAATTGAATACTCTAAATCCAGAGCTTTTTCCCAACCAAAGGACATTAATAAAAACTGACAAATTCAGAAATGAGTAAAGAGAACATTGGAGCTGAGCAGTTGTCAGGTAGACAGACAAAAAATGAGAAAAAGTATCAATTCTCACGTGAGCCCTCCTCCTTCAGGTGGCTGCAGATACCAGCAATCCTCATTTGCAGCAGGGTTGGTTGCCTGCTTTACCCCCTAGAGATGTGTTAGCAAGAAGTCCCAAACCTTCCCAAACCATTTGTAAATGATCCTAAGTGGAGCAACCATCTCTATTAAAGCAATGAAAACTAAGTTTCTTTTCCATGCACTCCTGGGATACTCTCTATTTTGGCTCATATTCAGGAAGGCAATTAAATATGTGCTAACTCTATGCTCATGAATAGTCACATTGAAATTTAAGGAATTACACATGCCTAAGTGCTTTCTTGAATGAAGCCCAAAGTTTGTATCCCAAAGAGAGCTAGAAACACTGTGGCTAAAAGCCACACACTGCTCTGAAGGCCATGTCAAGGGAGCTACAACTCAGCAGATGCTCCCAGGAGGGTATGAGTAGTAAGGGAAGGGAGTCCAGATTTATGCATGTTGCAAAAAACCCCCACCATTTTCCATTTGCAGGTACTGCCCTATCCCTCTTGAGGAAAGTGTATAGCCTTTTTCTCTCATTCCCTGTTTCCTCTTCCCGAACCTGGTAGAATTTAAGTAATCCCCGATGCTCACCATTTTGCAAAGTTAATCTACAGGATCCATCTGGTCCCCAGCCTTGATGCTGTGGAGTATATATGAAGAGGATACAAAAAGACCTAGGGGATCTCTGCAAACAAGGCACAGGAATTTGGTTAGACTGCTACCTGCTTCCTTGGCCTTAGCAAAGGCAGGTAAATGTCTGCCTCACTTTCCTCAGCTAATGATAATTGTTCTTCAAGAACAGTTATGCTAACAAGCATTCAGAAGAAGGTGAAACTCTTTTAGGACTATTTACTTATTGGAGTCCATGTTCACATCAAGATTTATAGTGTCCCCTCTTGGCAGAAGAGCTGCTGTCAAAATAGAGACTTCTTCCTCATTGGCTGCCATGAGATACAATAATTTATACTATCTTCTGCCAAATAATCTCCATGGGGAAGACTAAGTTTTCTACTATTTCCTGCAAAATACAGCAGAATGTCATTTAGCACAAAAGATAGGGCTTTTCCCTGCTAAATCACTTGTGTATACAGTCTACCAGGAGCTGATGAATAATAATGTCACTGTGAAGGGACACTTGGGTGACAGTCAATAATTCATTGGCAGCTTCCTGGGGAAGAGTCACTGAAATCAGCATACCCCCTCCACAAGCTCCAGTGACTGGCTCACCTGACTGCCACAAACTTCTGGTGTGGTTTTGGACAATGCACCCGGCCTCCTACCTCCTTCCTTTTCTCCATTCCTGATCCTTTTTGCCCTTTCTGTCTGCAGTCTCCGCTACATCTTGTAACTGGGAGAAGGCCTAGTGTCATCAGACCCAGCTCCTTCATAGAGGTGGTCTGCACTTGACAGAAGAAAAGGTCATGCAATGAAGTAAGATATTTCAGACAAACCATTCTCTCCAGCTCTGGCAGTTGTTGCCCTTGATTTCCCAGCTTGACAGTGGTGGCTTTCAAGTCAAAATTCAAAGTCATGGGAAAAAAAGAATCTAACCTTAACTCTTAAGCAACTGTTCTGAACCATCATGTATCACATTATTGATATTTTATCTGTTAGATATTTGCTCTTTTTAAATGCAAAGGGTTTAGTTTTCTGTTATGCAGAAACATGTTTAGTGTAGTGACTTTTGGTTTCAGTTTAGCCAACGGGTGTGAAAAGAACACTTTCTTTATTTGTACTCATTCATTCACAGTTAAGAAATCAGTCGGGAGTGGAAGAAGCAGCAACGCTCATTTCCTCTTCCAGCCCGTGACTAGAAGCAGGTGGGCAAGGTCAACACATGCTCACTTTAGAAACATGAAGGATGTGGGTGAGATTTTCCAAACTGCAACTCAAGCAGGTAGTGTTCTCACTTCACACAACTGTCACTGATTTCTAGTGAGACGCTTTGGGAAATGCCACAGAGAGTTCATCGGTACCTTTAAGAACTTACATGTCTTTAAATATCTAGTTCACAGTGACCAGAAACAGCCTGTCTGTTCATTAAGTACAGTTACTACTTCCCTTATTTAACATGTCCGTTAGATGTAAGGACAAAACTTGTTTTGATGTCTTGTCTATTCAACCTTCCCCACTAAACACAAAGCACATTTGAAGCAGTTGGTATTTTGTTTATTAATAGCAAATGCTGGTATTGTGTACATTTTATTGATTTTCCACTTCCACCCATCAGCTCCTTGAAACAAAAGGGAAAAATTAGTTCTAAGAAATGTTGTCTTTTATCTTTTGCTGATATGGCACCTATGTGTCTATACATGTACAGTCTTGCTCATGGTAGGAGAAGTTAGATGTTTCACCTGCTCAGTCATCTGCTCCTATGCCTAAGTGTCAGAAAGGATCTCCTGGTTACCTGCTACCCACTACAGCAAGAAGACCTTCATGTGGTTTATGACCTGTCTCTCCAGCCCACTTTCCAAAGTTTTTGGCCACTGCAAGAATAAAACTAACTTCCTGCAAAAAAGCAGACCTCAAGTGGTGTTTTGGTACCAAATCTAAAACATCACTGGAAATGTTTTCTGGAGGCCTTGTTGACCTATGACTTGTCCTTTGCTGAAGTTCCCAAGTTATTACCTGATCTATAACTTGAATCTAGTTTCTGTGAGAAATTAGTTTCAGTTTTGTTGTTCATTGAGGTCAGAAAATAGTGGCCTGGCACAAACGTCCTGTATGTTACCAACCACAATTTTTATATATAGCAACCACTCCGGTGAAATAGATTCATTACAGTTGGCTGACATGACTTTTTTGTACCAGGCAGTGGAATCACCCTGTGAGTGTGGAGACTGTTGTGGAGAAGGCTGCTGTTTTAAACTTGCTTGAGGTGTGCCCACAAGTTTGTTTATTTTCATGTATCTTATGTGGTCAGGGTGGTGGTGCTGGAGATTTTCATTGCTGAGCAATTTCTTCTAGTTTATTAAATGAATTTAGTTTCAAATGGAGTACTGGGTTTTCGTTTGTGGTGCTGCTTTTCCTGTTACTGTTGTGGTTTACCGTCCACACTGGGGTGTTCAAAAGCTGCTCTTCAAACTTCACTGGGCTTGTTTAGTGATTTGTGTTTCTCACAGTTCTGAGCATTTCTTAATCTCAGGATGTTGGGCATGGGCTGGGACTCCCTCCAAGGGGAATCATAGTATATGCAGTGCTGGGACAGCACTGGAAGCTTACAACTTCAGCTAGACATATTTCCAGTCCTCGTTAAGCCAGGAACCAAGAGGATGTAAAGATCCATACACGTAGTGTTTACAATACCTGTAATGCCTTCTTTAACATACAGATACTGTTGCATTTTCAGATTGGCTTCTTCCCTATATCCAGCAGTGCATTTTAATTGCTAGAGCAACTCATTGGAGAAAAAAAAAATTAACAAAAGAGAGAGAGCATAGTCTTTCCCAGGTTTAAGCAATGATTTAGAGAATGATGTTAGGCAAGTTTTGGTACTGATTTTCCTATTTGTAAGGTAGAGATATTCAGATTAATCACAGCGGGCCAGTCCCTCAAGGATTTCAGGAAGGTTAACTCCTATTAGAAAGTATTCTAAGCTAATCAAAGAAAAGGTGCTACCCACACAAACATAGTGGGAGGCTTGGCATTTCTCTACTCAGCTATAGTGACGACATTCAAGATCGTGACTCCAGTTCCCAAACATGAGCAATAAGGGATTTCAGTTGGGGAGGTAGGAGTGACATGATGTAAGGACACGTCCTTGAGCTCTCAAGAAAGGGTAACTGAGGGCACCATCTGTACAGCCCCTCAATGGCCAGCAGAGCAGGAACTCCATGTTTTCATGTGCATATTTATATCAGTGTGCATTTCCTTAGGCTTCAGAAAGGTACAGTTTGAACAGCACTAGATGCACAGAAAACAGAAAAATGTCCCCCTTTCCCCTGACAGCAGCTCTGCATTGCTTTTTTCTTGGCAAGGGCAATATATCTGACAAAGGCTGCTCAGAAGGTATTTGCAATCATAAACAGGTCTGCTTGAATAAAGTCACCTCAAGACTGAGTCTGAGCTTCCCTCAGATATGCACAGCTGCTTCTGTTGGGAGTCTCCCCAGTGAGGAGTGCACCATGGGGTCACCACAGCTGTGGAGGAAAGGAAAAGAATAAGCTGATGCAACCCAGTAGCAAAAACCCCCAGCTGTGCCTTTTACCTTACTACCATCTCATGTCTCTCGCATTGCTCTCTGCTCCCAGTCCTGTGTCCTGCCAGTAACCCACTGGCACCCACAATAGACCTTAGTTTCTTTTCATCTCCATTCATCCCAAACCCAGTTATTTCTTGCTTGCTTTCAGATGGACTCATTGCAGTTGTCTGCAATGATTGCTATTGCATAGCCCCACAACTTCTATCACTGTATGAGCTCCTTCATGCCCCAGACACATCCCAGTCAGTTTTCCAGCACCCTCCCACTTCTAAGATTATTACAATCAGATGAGTAACTCCCAAAATGACTTTTCGTTTGTTTTTAATAGAACTAGTGAGTTCGCTGTGTGATAACTTTTGTGTGTGTCATCATCATTTCCATCATTTTTTCCAGTATTCAAAAAGCCTTTAAGGCTCTTTGTTGCATGACAAAACAATTTTGCCATTTAACAATGAGAGGCAGAACCTTTTCAGTTTTCCCAGTTGAAGTTTGGTGCAAAATAAAGATTGGAAACCACCAGCCTAAACAGCTCTTAACCCTGTGGTAACCTGCATTATGTTCCAGTGCTCAGTGGTCCTTATCATTAGAAAATGTTTCTGATTGTTAACATAAATCTTCCCTGCTGCACATTAAGCTTGTTGCATGTTGTGCTACTGCCAGCAGATTTGGTCAAGGCTTTATTACAGTCTCTGCTGCAGCTACATTTTACATATCTGAAGGCTGTTGTCTTGTCTTCTCTTTTCCAGGCTAGACACAGTCTCATTTTTGAATTTTTCCCCTGAGTTCATTTACTAGACCTCTAATCACTCTTGTTGCTTTTGTCTAAGCATTCTCCAGCATGTTAGTAGGGCAGCTAAATATATCACTGCTCTTCTTTGAGATTCAAATCGGCCTTTATGCTATGAATTATCCCCAGAGCTCCCCTAGGCTTGGTTACCAGCCTATTCACCTAAATCCTTTTCTAAACCACCACTTTCTAGGATAAAGCCGCTATTCCTGTAGGTAAGCTGTCTTTATTTATCCCTAGCTTCATGGTCTTTCATTTGTCTGTCAAAATGTGTACTGTTTCACTGACCTGCCTTTGCCAAGTAATCTAGATGAATTTTTCTAGCTGATCTATCCCTAATTTCTTCACCGGTTTTTTGTTATCTCCAGATTAGGAGACCAGAAAGGAATTCTGTGGGACCCTGCAAGGAACAACCCTCAGGGTGATAAACTCTCATTTACAGGCAACATGTAATTTGTTCAGGATGGACTCTTTTGATTTTGCAGTTCTCATTTATTTTCACAGCATCATCCGCAGTGAAATCACATGTCTGGCAAAACCCTAAAAGTCTTGTGTCACCATATTTACCCTTACCAAACCTGAGATCTGCTCAGGAAGCAATAGCGAACTTGCTATCTGGAAGGAACCTCCAGCTTTCTTAGGGAGTGGCAAAAAGAAACAAAAGCTGGTGTGTTGCTTGAAAAATAAAGTAAAAATGTAAAGGCAGGAAAACTATTAGACATAATAGGAGTGTAACTGTACTCATTTCATAAAGATATGAATTAAGTACTGGAACTGACTATCTAAATTGATTGCATCTGGTAAGCATTAACTGAGTACGCATTTGTGAACTGTTTGCTGCTTTCTTGATCCCACTGGGTAGTCAGCTTTTGATATTTCCACTGAACCGTGTTTAATCATGTTTAGCAATATTTTAGTGATAAGTGATAGCTCCACTTCCAGCCTTTGATGCATATGATTATATTACCTCCTTCTTCAATGACTGCAAAAACCCACTGGTAACTGGTACTGTTGATGTCTGAGGAAGTCAGTGCTGTTATTGTTTCAGTGTTCAACATGCTGCCGCTGCACTGCTTTGATCCGTGGCCTTACGTGGCTTTTTAAAGCGGAGGAGGGTGGAGGGAGAAGGGTTACTGTGCTTGTAAACATTTCTATTACATCAGATTAGTTTCCCTGCCATGTACAATCTGCTGGTGTGACTCAGACTTTCACATTTTATAAAGTCAGTTATGTCTACTGGGACTACAACCATTCTGAGAAATTCTAGATAAATGTGAATTAGTTTTATTCTTATCTTATTACACAATGTACAATTGTACAAAAAATGCCCTTTTGTTGACTTTTGTGCAGATGTGCAACCACTGGCAGATAATGAGAACAACATGTTCCCTGTCTCACCAGCTCCTTTATTCTTTGGCAGCAAGTCTCAGCCCAGGTTTAGGACTAATCCATGTTCATTCACGGTGTTCTCAGCTGCTCTCCACCCACCTCTCGAATTTTTATTTTTTTTTAATGGAACTGCACCGCCGTGACCTGAGATGGCTGCCACTAAATAGCTGGAGTCATGTTTCTTAGAGTAGATCATTCAACCACTTTTACTCTGGGGAATGGGGCATGCTTTTTCACAGTTATAAGATCTGGGCAAGACCATTTATTTTTGCCCTTGATTTGGTTTAGGGCACTGCCAGTAGTGTGGGAAAAGTGATAGTCATTACCAGCCAAAATGTTAATGTCTCATATGAAATAATCTGGAGCACTGGATGTAACAGTTTCCCTTCAGGACTTCCTGGACAGGATTTTCAAACACTCCAGTTCATGGCAGCCTGGGTTTGCAATTGCTTTGTTATCTTCCACATATTTTCTTGCCAAACATTTCCACAGTTGTCTGCTATTCAAATAATGTCTTACTAATGTGGTGGTCATTTTGACTGTGTTAGAGATTGAGCAGGGTTCACGGGTTGTTTGCAGAGACCTTTAGCAACGGCTGTGATTTCTTCAGCACTGGGACAAACCAAAGTGGGTTTTTCTTTCTGAATGACCTACGGGTATGCCTCACACAGGCACATCACCATTTCTAACATTTCTGGCAACAGTAAATATGACCCATTCACTAGCCCCGAGCAGAGGAAACAACTGCACCACAAGCTTGAAGAAAATATGATGATGATTTGGAGGGTGGCCTCAGATACTCCCCCAGGGCCCTGCAATGCATCAATCCTGCTCTTCAGCATGTAGAGTCAAAACCAATGTTTTTGGAAAACATATGGTAGGAGTCACAGACAAATAAAGACAGTGAGTGAGAAAAAAATTATTCAGTGGACTGTGAATGATCCTTACCAGCCCCTCACATAATGGACAGGACATCTCTCTATCGTTGCTAGCCCAGTCACTAAAAATTGTGCACAGATAAGAAACTATTCAAGACTCTTACTAGATCAGCCAACACCGTGGGCTAGAGCTCAGAGATATCTCCTAGGGTCATGCATGAAAAACCATTGCCACATACATCAGTGTCTCTTACATGGGGATGGAAAACATGACTAGAATACAAATCAAGTGAGAAACTGCATGGCTCAAGGGTGACAAGGCTCTACTCTTCTTTCATTGCCTGACCTTCCTGAGTGAGTTTTTAAGTCTTTCTTTCTGCATCTGTATTTAATCCCCCACTCACATCCAGTTTTGAACACAGAAGACTCTGGGAGGAACACCCAGTCCAAGGCCCCTCCTTCTGTCAGGTGAAGAGCGACCTCAGTATTTGGTGGGAGGTGAGGTGGGTGCTGCAAGCCATCCAGCTGGTGAAGGAGCCTCACCAGGGTACCATGAACCAGTGGGCTCCAGAGAGGTCAGGAAGATTTTGTCACTCAGAGGAGTCTGTCAGTGCAGGATATGAGCTTAAAGATGCTCTGTTTGTGGAAAAGCATTTTCTTATTAACCAACCTGTATTTGACAGGGTTTTTACTGAAACAACAGCCTCCCCCAGGGCAGGTAAATGTGACTGTGGCAGCAGTTAGCATTCCCTGGGGCCTTCCTGCATCTAGGATACAATTAGATACTTTGTCTGCAAATGCTTTAAATATTTCAGCTGGTATGCCATTAAGGAATAAGAAAGGTTTTTATGTTAAGAGCAACTCAGAGCACTGCAAGGCAGCCAATATCACAGACAAGGCATAAGAATGATTTGGGATAGATAATGGTTGTGAGTAATGTTATAAATGATCTCATACACTTTTTTTTCCCCTTCTGTGAAGTAAATGGCCTTCTGTCTTCCACTTAGGGAGCTGTGCAGCCATTACAGTGTGAAAAATGTCCCTCTCAGTCAGGACCACTCCGTACATTTTTACCGAGGTCCACTGGACAATTTTAATGACGTCTGCTCATTTTCACTCAGCTCTCATGTGGTCTTGCCAGGTTCCTCCCTCCCCTCCAAGGCCTAGGGATGACAGAAAGGAGAAAGGGCTCTCTCACAGGGATGCAGGAGGCTTCATGCGTCTGGGTCTTTTCTGATGCCTGAAACACCATTTATACAGCCCACATCTCACCTTTACCTTTCCAACTCCAGATTCAGTGCTAGCACTCTCACTGACTGTAGCAGGAAGATTTACTTGTATTACACCTGGATTTGTAAGAACCAATGAGAACCACGTATAGCATGATGAAGCACTGCACTCCTGCAACAGAAAACAAAATATCCCTCTTTTCCTCTTCCAAAATCTGATGGGAAATAATGTGAATGCAGAATGCATGTGAGGATGCATGATGACAGTGGCAGTCTCCATGAGCGGGAGGTCCAGAGGAAAGAGTGTGGGACCCGCAGCACTGATGTGATGCTACCGAAGGGGTTATCAGTGAACATTGCACAGCGTCAGCAGCTGACTCATGGTTTCTCCTCCCCTTTCCAGGGTGTCTTGCATGTGCCACATCTTTCACTTCTGCCACTGTACACATAGTCACAAAGCTGGAATGTGGAAGTTCTAAACTGAGGCTTGCCTAGGGCCAGGGCTGCCCTGAGATCCTGTCTTTTCTCTCTTTTTCTGTGTTAAGGCAGTGACAAATAAGCTCCATTTGGAAAAGAATCCCACTGAGGACCCACTTAAAATCTTTCCTTTCCTCCTTACTTGGTAAAATTTCCCTCCTTTCCATCTCTGTGGCGTGTGTAAGTGATGTGAAAGAGAACCTTTATTATGTCTTTGTTTTCAGAAGATATTTGCACAGGAGATCATATGAAAGGAGGCCTTATGCCCTGGTCAGATTCAATTATTCTGGATGTTTAGTAATGGGGAATTGCATGAAAAAGCATTACATATTTGTTATAAGTTTAAGCATTTGTAATCATGTATTCAAAATTGTTAGACATTGTGGCTAAAAGTCCAACTGAGACATCTGTAGGAAGAGCAAAACCCCCACAAAAGCATTTCAATGATATAAATTATTCAAATCTTTATTAATCTCACCCACTCTACTAGTCAAAGTCTACCTGCAGGATTCCTACATGGGATAAAATTCAGCACACATGGCAACAATTTTGCAACTTCTTTTGAATCCCAAATTGCTATATTTACACAAAAACTTTGTTTCAGTCAGAGTCCCCTTGCAAATGTGTTTCAGCTTAAAATGTCTGTTAAAACACTCCATCAAAACCTGAATCCCTGCCTCCTTTTCCATTCAGAATTTGTTCTGGCAAGGCTCCCCTCACGTCAAGCAGAGACACCACCACTCTGAACAAAAGCTTCACAGTTTGACTTGATAAACTTGTCATCTTCACATAAAGAAATTAATAAAGATGCAAACAAACCATTGTCCTGACAGGTCACGTAGCTTTTAGGCAGGATGCTTCATTCAGACTCTAAGTGGGTCAACACACCAACACTGGCAGTGATCAGTGCTGCTGTGTTTAAACCTTTAGTCATGGCAGCCCTGCAGTGATTCTCAGATCGCTCTGCCATAAGCATCTGTAGGGGCCACATAGGATCAGATGACAACCCAGGTCAAGTTTGCAAGCTCTGATGTATTTCTGCTGCTCACTGCAATACTGTCGTCTCCCACCCTGCCCCATCTCATGACATGGTGGGAGCATATCTAGGTACATCCACCCTGAGCACTGGAAACCTGCCCATGATAATCCCACAGGTCCCCATCACTGTTTTCTAGCCTTTCTGCCAGAGTAAAACAATTACTTTCCAAGGCTTTTTCTCCTCTCTGTAGGTAAGATCTGACAGCACTAAAGTATGGGCTGCATGTTGAGGGGGGCTTTGATGCCAGACTATAAAATTTAATTCAGATATAGGCAGGTGACTCTGATATGGTATAGGCTGACCAGTCACGTGCAGAGACCTTATGCTAACTAGTAAATTATCACCTCTTGTTTCTGGGGTGAGTAGATGGTGTGTTTATGCCATATTAGTGTACGCTCTGCAGTACATTTGACAGAATGTTTCTTTCAAGTTTATCAGTGGTTTTCAGAACCCGTAGATCAAAATATTTAATGTAACTCATATACTCTATGCTCAACATCATCGAATATTGGTTCCTAAAGTTTACAGACATTCAGGGTGAAAGATTGCCTGGATTTGAGATGGATGCCATCATGGAGCTGAAAAAGACAATGATTTAGGGGAATATTGATTTTATAAGGAGAAGAGGAATTACAACTAGTAATTGGAGTTTCTCCAGCTAGAGTCAAGGCAAATGAGAACATTCATGTACTTATGCTAGGTACTTAATTTCCTTTACTCAGATAATTACTTATCTGTCATTGTAGAAAACCCTAAAAATGCAAATACAATGTGAAGTAGGGAAGTGTTGTTATCTCCCATTATGCTCACAACAGAGGCCCAGAAGGTTGAGGCAATACCCGCAAAGTTTGGTCAGGTTCCTCCTAAAGGGTACCACCATGGTGCAAGCCCTTGGGGCACCCCAGCTCCATCACATCAGGGATATGGTTGACCAAACAATCCACCTCAAAGGATCATTTTCACAGTAACTCCTAAGCTGATATACTTACATCCTCTGATCCCATCCCCTGGAACTATAGACACATTAGGTATGCAAATCCCTGCAGACTTCAGCTTCCCGCTGACCATGGTGCTATGATAGACTGATATGGATGGCAGAAAGGGACTTTTGAGAAAAGGGCATAATACCACTACCCATGTTGGGCACCTATTATGACCCTCAATGGATCTGACCATCACAGATGAGATGGAAGACAGTGTGTGAACTAAGAGTTTGCCCAAGGGCCTAAATCAAAATAAGAAGCAGCTGTAGAGTGCAAAATTATTTTGTAATTGTCAAATGTAAAAACTTCTGCTCTTCAATTCAAGAAAATTGTAATGGTTTCCTGCAGAAAGGCTACTGCCAAGGGGTAAACCCAAAAAACTGTCCACATTTGAGAGCTTTGCAGCATTAGTGACTAAAAATAAAGCAAAACTTTTACAAAAGTGCCAGACTTCCTCACTGGGGAATCCACAGATAATAGAGGTATTTTCATATCACTTCTTTTATTTGCTCCAGCTCAGATTAAGCACAGACCACACACTGAAAGACTAGTCATTTTCTATTACAACAGCTATCTGGAATCCTCTCAGATTAAATGTGCCCAGACCACCGCTGTCTTATGACTAGAATAGGCCACTGCAGAAGAACAGAAAGCATAAAATTATAATGTGATCAAAATCTTAAAAATAAGTAAAAACTATAGTCTGCCCTTTTAGCATCTATTTGTGGTCTGAAGTACAATAAATACAGAATAAGAGCCACTAGCCCTTTCTGAACTTCTGTCAGGTGTCAAATCCAGATTACGAGCTATCCATCCATTATGTTGATACAGTGGATCTGTTCCCATCACCCATAAAGGAACAGAGACAGAACAGCACACTCTAATTTAATAAATAAATGAATAGATAAATAAATAAAAAGAGTAGAAAATCCAGAAAATATCCTGGTGGTCTTCCTCTGGGTCCTATTTGTAATTTTCATGCTGTCCTTTACCAATCTGCAGAAGCATTGCCAGCTCACTTGCCTGGCTCTGAGGCCAAAGTCCCACAGACAGGGCTGCCTAGCAGGAGCCCTCGAGCTCACAGTGGTGAGACAAGCTGGTAGAACTCCTCTCTAATGCACTGAGGAGGTGTAAGGATAACAGTGGTTTACACATGCAAGGTCTTGCACAAGATGGTAGAGAGGTGAGATCTGGCGGTCACATTCTTCCTGCCAAGCATCCTCAGGATTGCCTGGGTTGCTTTTCTTCAGGGTCTTCCTGAGTGCATTGTCAGTCCAAAAATCCATTGCTTAAGTACTTGACTTTTAAGAGATCTCAAGATGAAATTGTTTCTGGACCCTCTCAGCAACAACCAGGATGCCATTTATTCTGCCCAGTCTACCTGAACTTTACAAGAAAGTCAGAAACCATCTTGACTGTGACAAGTAGGCCGCCAAGCCAAGGCAGAGGCTTGGCTTCAGCTGTTGAAGTCTCCACTGTGACAGTGGTGTGGGTATGTCAGAAGAAAGGCTACAATCTGTAAATGTGCCAGCTGGACCATTCACCCCTCCCAGAGCTATCCAAAGGGCCATATTTAGATGCTGTGTGGGCCACCTCACCTCAGTGGCTGAATCCCACTGTGCCTTCCCACATCCTCACTTCATTTGGGGATGGTTCCATCACTAGTCTGGTAGTAGTCTTTCCTCAGTTCTTCCCTTTTCTGTGATCTGTTTTGGTATAAATTTTCCTATAACCCTGGTTATTGCCAGCAGCAACCTCCATGCAGCAGTGGTTTTTCCAAAGCAAAAATCCTGCATTTGCTCTTTCAGTATGAAAAGGAGGACCAGAATTCCAGACAGGCCATTAACCAGGATACATCTTGTGTTCATGCCCCAGTGGTTCTGTGGAGGCCAATCACAAGAAGATACATAAGGATCTTATCAGTCTTGTCACACAGTTTTCTCATGGCTTCCAGGCTGCATGCAGGACTCGGAGCAAATTCCAGAAACGGTATTGCAAACACTATCCCTCTTTCNAGTTTCTTACAGGTTTCACCCCTAGAGATGCTAACTGAAGTGTGTGCTCGTTTGGCAACTGGGCACATGGGCAATGAGAAAATGGCCTTGAATTTTCCAGCAGGGCCATTGTTTGTTAGACAGTGTATAACCTGAAAACAATGCTGAAGATGGCTCAGGAGAAAAGCAGAGTAAGACACTGAAATTCAGGTCAATCTCTTCATCTGATTGTCTTCATCACTGCTGTGTCCCCTTATGTAGATGCCTATGCAGAAAGCAACCCTTATTCAAAAAAAAAGCAAAGCAAACTTTTTCTTGTCACCTATGGGGCTTTGTAACATATACTATTTTCCTTCCAAGCATAAGAAAAGCCTGTGGCAGGATTTATCAGCACACCAGCAACTCTCTTTATTCAGCAAAGGTGAGAGAACAAAGCGGTGCCTCCCTGCCTGCCCTCAAGGACCTTACACAGTGCCTACACAAGCATTAGCAATATGTGTAGCTGTTGCACTGTGCAGTTACAGGGTGGAAGCGTCAATCTGATCTTCTGAAAGAGTATTCTTCATGATGCCTCTTGACATAATAGTCTTGTAGCATCTTTAATTTAAAATAAAAGCTCCTGCAGAGGATTGTTCTTACAGTCTTAGCGACCTGAAGAACTCAACAGGGAGATAGCATGCAGACAGCTATACCTTAGAGGATTCCACTCAGGGTTCTTTCATTGTTTGATGGTAATGCAAAAAAGGTGCAATCGAGATCAGCATCAGTTGTGCTGTGTGTCACCCAAATACACAGACAGATGTAGTTGCAGCTCTGAAAATCTGTAGGCATATTTAGCTATCTGCCTTTGATCTGTATAGCACCCTGAGGTTACAGCAACTCTCACTAGACAGATAAGCAGAGGCTGAAGGAGCCAGAGGTCAGGTCTGCTCAGTGTTATGTGCATGCATGTGCACTACTGACACTGTTAAACAAGGTGTTGTCAAAGAAAATACATCTGATTCATCAAGTTCTGCCCATGCACTGTATCCATTCAGGGAGTAGTTTAAAATTAATTTTGGCCTAGAAAGCCAAAAAATATACATTTTCTTCTTTCTTTCACACAGAAGGGGTGCCTGATTTGATTTACAGTGGGGACCCATGAGCAGCTCTGTCAACACTGCTATAGGGAAAAATTCCTGTAGGGGCCAAAGAGTGGCTGAAGGTGGGGTGGAGACTCCTGACTTGGCACTGACACCAGTTCTGGGGTATCTGCAAAGCTCAGCATCAAGAGCATCAGGTCCAGGCACCCCCACTACTGCCAGGTAACATATGCCCATGAACAGCTGTGCCTGCAAGAGTACCAGGGTGGTGAGAAAGAGAACTGGAGCATACCGAGAGAGGAAAGAGATCATTAGCTGCACAGGAATTTCAGGTACTGTCTGCCATTGTTTTTCCTCTCTTTATTCTATTTATTTGACAAGAAAAATTTAGAAAATGAATAGATTAAAAATTAACATATTCCATTCCAGAATGTGCATGAAGACACGTTGTCAGAGGCTATCGATTCCCAATTCATACTGTGGGCACAAACTGACCCTAACTACTCCACTAAACTCAATATTTTTATTTTTCCTTTGTGCATTTTGGATCCAATAGCTCAAGGGAAACTGAACAAAGCCGGGAAATAGAATTACCAACCTACAAACAAGACAGATCATGACTGTGACACTAAAAACTGAAAAATAAAAACACAGAGAAAAGAAGGACTGATTGATAGGGTACATGAAGATTTCTCCCTTGAGAACCTGTTTTGGTGTCTTTGGGGATTAATTTAGTTGAGGAGGGGACTATGGATATATTATAATGTCTGTCATTTCAACTGCAGGCTATTCTAAGAAAAAAAAATCTTAAAAATATACAAAATCTTAAAAATACATAAAGCAAAGCCATAAGCCCAAGAGAGATGACTTTGAAGTAGTATGTTCAGTCATCCGGCATCTGGTACAAAAGTTTCTATTCAGCTCAGTGTTTGGCCGTTTAAAGAATGTATTTTTATTAAAAAAAATATAAAAAATAAAAAGGTATTTAATGGTAAGCCACATGTTAATGACCATTTGCAAGGAATTGCTGTGCATTCGCCAGGGAGGCAAGTTTTGCAATCCTGCCTTTGGGCTTGAGAGAAGTTCCAATTTTAGCAGAATCAATTCAATGCCTAATTTTTCCAGGGTAAACTTAGTAAATACCCATCAGTGCTTTGCCTATATATACTACTAGGATTCCCACCCCTGTATTTTCCAAACCACTACTATGCGTGAACTTTCGTAAGAACATTCATTATTATCTGCCTGATATGGATGCGGAATGTTTTGGTCAGGGTGAGGTTGAAGTCTGATACAGCACATTCAAAATTTTTGACAGTACAGGTTGGCTTTTCTCTGGCATGGGTTGATCAAATCTTTGTTTCAAATCTTCATAAACAGTTTGTGATCTCTTGACCTTGGGTTCACTCTCTGCTTTTACCCAGTTTCTCCCCTATTCTCATTCCTTACCCGTCTTTTGTTTCCACTTAGATTGTGCAACCCTACAAAGGGACCCCATTCACCCCAAAAACCCAAACTGAAGACACAAATAACATAAGAAGCATGCAGTTAGTCTCATATTCACTGCCCTCACATTACTGGTGTGCTTAAACATAGCATTCTGTTTCTGCCTGCATCCAGAGCTAGATGAAGACACTTTGGCAACTGGGACCACCCTACTCTCCTTTTTTTAAAACATTGCTTTGTGTCCCCTCTTCTCCCCTGTCAAAAGAACTCAGAATCCAAGCTGGAGAGACACAGGGCAATGGGGCACTCCATGGGCTGGGGGGGAGGTCCTCTCCTCTCCACAGTTCTCAGGTATCACCACTGCCCCAGCAAGTTTCTCCCCTCTGACAGAGAAATGCAGTACAGCAGCAGCAACTAAACTGGGGAAAATGAAGTCTCTGTGGAGAGGGGAACGACATCCTTCCACAATGAGGGATAGCTTCTCTCTGCATTTCTCTATCACAGGTCCTCTCTGGATGGCTTTTAAGGGGCCTGTATCCCGCAGTATGAAGAGACTGGAGCCCCTCCCCTGTACAGCTCATTCTGAAAAAACAGGATGCTGGGAACATGCCCTTGTGTTCAGGGCTCATCCCAGAACATTTGGTACCCTCATCCTCAACCCTTGGGATTCTACAGTCCCACAGAAACCTTCACAGTCACGACCACCACCAGTTCCCAGACAGTAGCAGGAGACAAAAGGGCTGCAGCATGTTTATCTCCTCCTGGGATCCATCATCTTTGTGGTATCAAGGAATAAGTCTCCAGCCTACTCATTGTTAAGGTACTTTTTTCCCTGACTCTCTGTCCAGCAGAAACTGGTTTTGCAGTGTCTGGCATGCTCAGTTTCCAGTTCTGCTGGCACTTTAATAATTCTATTAATAATTATTATGGTTGATTTACATTGTCCCACTCCACAGTGTACAAGATGGCCTTGCAGAGTAGTTGCTTGCAAGCCTCATTCCCCAACACAGCTGCATTTTCCGTGGTGTGCCCAATCTACATGTAATTGATGGCTCAGCTGGGATTTCTGTGGCATAAATAGCATTACACCATTATGAAATGACAATAGATGCCAGAGCTGGTATCCATCGAAGCAGAGCCCGAGAGTGTAACTTCTACCAGACTAGCAACAATTCGGTTTGCAAGCGTAACCGGATCCTGTTGTTAATCCCAATTCTGTTTGGGCATCTGTAACAATTGGTTATGTTGTAAGACCACGATGGCTTCCAAGTAAGAAATCACAGCGTTCTCATTACGTGCTGAGTGTTCATCACATCAGATCCATTTCTCAGCATTTAATGTTAATTACTAGCTTGGGTTTGTATTAGCTGAGAGCTAAACGATGTAGTACTGCAGAAAACTATTAAGATCTGCGTCACATAGGCAAACATAACCATCCACTTCCAGAATGTGAAATGGATAATGAGTGGGTATAAAGGAGTTCTCAGAAACCCCAGCTGAATGCATTCAAGAGTAGCGCTTCCTCTTTAATGGGCTCTCTGCCAGAATGACACATCACTCTGCCTCACTGAAGTAATTTATAAACAGTCCTTCACAACACTCTTTTCTCTCCTGTGTGTGCTGGCTTTCCTCACAGGGATAGCTGCAGAGGGAGGATGCACCTGATGGTAAAATGCTGCACTGTTCAGAATAGTAAAACTCCTGGAGAAAGCAAGAACTGAACTCTCCCCAGGATCAAGCCTATAGGAAAAGGGAGGGCAGGGCGATGTGAAAAGCAGAGCTACACAGAAGAGGTTGGCTACAAACCAAATTCCCAATTCTTTGAGGCTGACTTGGGCTTTCCACTCAAAAGCACTGCCTTGGTTTCAGACTGCAATGAAATATCTGAAAGCATCCTGTGTAGCTCACTGCATTCCTGGAGAAAGCCATGCCAGAGCTCGAGGTTGAAGTAAAGGTCTGTGAGGTTTACACACCACTACCCCAGAGGGATGGTGCTGAGGTGTATCAAAGAGAGGGTTTAAAGGGAGGGAAAGGAGCTTCTTAAAATCTCTGTGTACCTTCCCCTCCCTTCCTCTCTCTGCCCAAGCACGCTCCCATGCAATGAGTCACTGGTGGTTGTCACAGACCTGGGATCCCCACTGTACTGTTCAGCACACAAGAACACAATCCTAGCTTACAACACAGACATGAAAAACTAGACTCAGAGACACAAATAGAGTATAGGACAATTTCAGCCATCCTGCAGGTCCAACAAACTACAAACAAGATTTTGGCCGGCAGTGTTCCTGTGAGAGTCTTTCTGAAAACAGGGCCTGGAAGAGAGGGAAAGAGCATTGCACATTTTTAGTGAGGAGCTCCACCCAAGCCCAAGGAGAAAATAGCAGAGGTGCTTGATTGTGGCTGCTGAAGGTGGAAGTCAGCCTCCTGACAGTGAATGAAGGTTTATGGGCAGGGTGGGGTTAGGCTTTAATAGATCTTGCAAGTGAAGAGAAATAATTTCTGCCTGATATCACAGAGACGAGAGCCAGCACAGGGATGTGATCACCACAGAGAGAAAGGAGCCAGCAAAGAAGAAGTAATGATGGAGTAGTCTAAGCAATAGGCTAAAGAAATGACCACTGCAGCAAAGCTCCTGCTGCAATAAAAATGTTAAGATGCTAAGAAGCTACGCAGCCAGACAGGAAAGGTTTTATGTAGATAGAGTTTGAGCAAGAAATCTTCGAGGCATAAACTTAGCATGTTTATTTAAAGAGAAAATACTAATTACTTAGGTTGGCAGAACAAAAATGTGCTTCCTCTAATATCCAAAAATCCGTATGCCAGAAGGCCTGTTATGCCCTGTTTCTCAGGGAAGAGGAGACAGCTTTTCTTTTGGGTAACTTGCCCAGCAACTACCTGCTTCACCAAAGTCATTGTTTTGTCCACTGCCAGATATTTATGTAACTGCTTATATGTGGCCCAACAGATGTTCTGTACTTACAATCTAGATGTGAAACTACAGACTCACATCGAAAGCACAGATGGAACTGTAGCATGCAAAAATGTTCCTAAACAGACAATTTCTAAGCAAAATCCTTTAGCAGAATTTTAAAATATTGACCTGTCTTTAACCAGTTCCTTTTCATGAGGTGCAGCACCAAATATTGGATTTAAGGTACAGCAGATCTACCAACAGAGTTTAAAGTGCTGGGAGTTTCATGGGAAACATAGCTGTTCAGTAAGTAGCCAGCTTTATAAAGAGAAAATTTGTGTATACGCTTCTTTGCTTCACTTTGAACATGCATTTCTGCCTAGTTGTGTTAGAGCCGCTGTCACTTCAAGACTGTTGTTGGGAATTTCCACAATTGCAGCCTTCTCCTACAGTTGGAAGAAAGTATGGCTTCTGACAATGAACTTCACATATGTGCAGACAAAAAATGCATTGTGTGGCTTGCCACTTGCCTTTGTTTCCCTGTTTTGCAGAATTTGCTTCTCTCATCAACCCGCCTAGGGATGCCAGGGACTAATATTGCCAGGGTGGTATTGGATATGAAAGTCAAATGCTGAGCTTCAAACAGATAGTATCTTTATTTACAACTAAAATGAGCTGCTAACTGGGAAAAGGTAGGGCTTCCAGCTCCAAGGAAATTTAACTTGACTAGTAGTCTTCTCCCTGTTTCAAGACTATGTCACGTCTGTGAAAAGACACTACAAATTTTGTTACTACAGCTCTTTTAGTAATTCAGCTAAATCCTATTGAACCACTTGAGCTACTTCATTTCATCTTTAACAGCAGACTTATAACATGAACATTCCTGTAAATTGAAAACAAATGTAGGTTAAATACCCAGCAGGGATTTCTCTACCTACCCCAAAAGCTACTTAACACTTTCTCTCCTCCTAGAACCACCAATAACTTCTTGCTAGGAAAAAAACTTACTAGAAAAGCAGATGAGCTTGCAGAAAATACAACAGGGTAAAAAAACATGCAGCAGAAGTGGAAGATAAAAAGGAGAAAAAATAGAGTAAGAAAATTCATATCTTCACAAAAATATCTTCAGTTCCATCCTTTCATCTCTGTCAATGACTTCAAGGTTTCGAAATACCTGAATGAGATGGGAAGGACAAGGCATGCACAAATGCCAGGTTTCGCTCCTCTCTGGGCTGATTTTGGAGGCCAGTTTCCCAAGGACCTGTCTGCAGTCAATGGAGAAAGGCAGGCAACTCCAGAAGACAATTCAGGAGACTTTAATACGCTTCAGATCTGGGATGCTTTCTGAAACCCTTGCACTCCAGCACAGCAGGAGACAAATGACACTGGCTTGAGGTAACTTTAATGTTATCAGTCCCCGCTTTGCTGTGGTAAAGCCAAGAAGAGGAGCAAAGGAAGAAAATGCAGCTCTTCTCTCTGGGCTGACAGACAGAGTAGCTCTGCCCACTGAACTCGATGATTTATTTCCATGGGCTGTACTGCTCATGATGCCTGCTGTGGCAAGATAACCAGACACAAACTTCAACCTGGAAGAAAAATGCTCCTGAGGAACAGCATCTTTCTTGTGATGAAGGAATGATTTCTTCCACACAAGTGAGGTCCTCAGATTTCCTGGCATGGGACATCAATGCACAGGAATGGCTCTGCTCTCCACTATGCAATGCTGCTGGAGAGCTGGCAGGAACCCAAGCAGCGGCTGAGTCAACAGGCTCAAGTCTTTCAGGGTTGTCCTGGAACCCATAGGCCAGCTCAGTTAGCTGGGCTGTACATGAAAAGGAGCACAGCCCGAGGTCCATAGGCACAGCTTGTGCTGCAAAAGGAAAGAGAAAGGGAAAGAAGGGAAAAGCCACTCCAGCAGAGAGAAAGCTGATGACAGAGTTCATAATTAGGAGAAAGGATGTCAAATGTTTCAAGACTCCTTGACAAGTCCCCAACCTGGAACACCTTAAAGAAGAGCGAGTGTGGGTGTTCAGCAGAGACAGATGCCCCCAATTAGTAATTATCCATGCTTAAAAGAAAACTTTAAAGTTTGCTTCCTTGCAGATTTCACTGCTAGGGTTACTTGTCAAAGGAAGTACATATGCATAGTACTAATGTTAGCAATGAGTGGGATTTACAAATGACATTTATCTCCAACATTCAAAGAATAATAGCTGAGGAAGTGAAAGGCGAGTGATTGTTTGGCTATTTTATTACACTGGTTTTGTCTAAAACTGGATTATTTTATCTATGGCATTTGCATTCTGAACTCTGACAAATCAGTTAAAAGACAAAAATTCTATATGTAGAGAGAACTATATATAAATATGTGTGTCTATGTATTCTAGCATAAACTGAAAACATTTTCCCTGATTCTCCCTGAATCATTACAGTGATCTCTTTTAGTCTAGCTAAAAATATGAACATTGTGTCATCAAATATGACCAAGAGGTAGTACTATCAAAGACACTGCATTCTTACCAGCACCCACAGCAAAAAAAAAAAAAAAAAAAAAGCAAACACACAAAAAAAAACCCCAACCCACCAACAAACAAACAGGATTATAAGAGCATTTGCACGGCAAGAAATGCTGGGTGATGAGCTGAAGTACTAACAGATTTATAAGAATATTCCTGGGCATGTCTGGCCCTCGGAGGAGCTTCTTTAGAGGCTTGCACTTTATTAGAGAGCAAAAACTCCAGCCTCTGGTCACAGTGCCACAGAGAAGCAACCTCCCTCGATTCTGCTTCTCTGACCTACTTAGTTGGGTTTGGGCTGCTATTTTCATGTGAAATATTTGAAATCAGCCTCATCATTACAGCAAAGAGCATTATCTCTCACTGTTTTCCATCTAGCCCCAAGAATAACTCTGATGTCAGCGGGGAGCTCTCTCTCTGGCAGCCGTCTCCTCACTGCCAGCTTGTCAGATAAAAGGTCAGCTGTCTCTGTTATCTTCTCTGACAGACCCAGGGTATGGGGTCCTCTGCTCACACCCAACTGTCCCAAGCAAAGCAGCCCAAAGGAATCCAGCTTCTGCTCTCCACTTTCAAGATTCCATTCAGTTGCAAACCTGCCCTCAATTACACCATCCAACTGCAGCCCTCAAAAAGATGTATTGCAGCAGGTGTGATGCTGATGCCTTGCTGTCCAGCCATCCCTCTTTCACAGAAAATATCCCATGCTAGAACCACGGGAAGGGGGAGAACATCCCCATCCTCATGGCAGGATTTTCCCAGCAAATGGCTTGCATGTGACTTCCATGTCTGTCCTCCTGTGGGACTGAAGTGGAGAGAGGGGAAGAAGGCAAAAAGCTGGGACCCAAACTGCTGACTTGTATCCTTTGGGCATGTGGAGGGAGCACAGGCTCATACTGGCCTCACCAGTAAGAGCTGGGATATTTTGTCAGTTTCTGGCAGTTTGTCCTCCAGCTGCAACACAGCCTAGAGTTCCTTACATGAAATCGTTCACTAGCAAGGATAGAAGAAATTACAGGGTGAACAAGAATAGCCCCCTGGGAGTCCAGCCCTGAACACACAGTCCTAGCAAACCTCATTCATATTGCTAACCACAATGGCCATTTTGCCTGAGGAAAGGCAGAGTTAGGACTTCAGACTTTGGCCCATATCCTAGACTATATAAATAGATTTCTATGAATCAAAGCTCCATTATGTAACACATAAAAATAAAAGAACAAATAAGAGGAAAAATAAGCTGAACTTCAGAGTCTGCAGTGAAGCATCATCTTAAGAGTCTGGGCACTGAGTCAAGACACAGATCTTTTTTTTTTGTTTTTCCCCAGTTTGCCTTCTTTGCTTTAAAAGTGACTCATCTGCTCTCTCCCCCTTTCGCTAACACTTTCCATGTTGTTTCAAACATGCCTATACATTTTAAAGCTCAACAGGACCATCCAAATTGCCTGATTATTGACTGCACATCTACATTTGCATTTCTAAATTAGAGGGGAGAAAGGGATGTGCACAAATGCAAAACCCCTCGAACACGTCACTAAGGTTAAAAGAACCGTGGTGCGAGGCATGCTGCAGTTTACAATGAATTGAAATGTGACTAAAGGCAGCATGTGACAGCCTGCTATATTTAGCGGTGGCTTTTGCTTTTACACTCTTTGAGATACCCTGTCAGAAAAGCATCTATGTTTGTGCATCTCAGCAGAAGAATGAGCCCCTGAAGGTGTAGGAAATCTCCAACAATGGCTTTGTGTACATTCCAGTTGTCGCTGGGGCATTTGTTTATACACATTGCAGGCTCGCCTCTCTCCCCACCTCTGGCACATTCTCATCCGCTCTTTGCTTTGACCAGGGAGTATTTTTAGCAGATGTAGAGCAGTGATTTCACCACTGGATCTCCTTGTCACACCTTCCTTGCAAGCCTTTAAAAGAGAAGTCTCGAAAGCAAACCATGGTGCCTCTCGTAAAAGTGCCGTGGTTATAACTCCAATGAGAGATGAGATACATATTCCATTTGCATTTTTCTTTTCTTAATATATGTTATTTGCATAGTCAAATGAGTGAGGAGTATGTGTTTTGTACAAGGCAAATCCATGTTGAACATAAATTGATCTGAAGTGTTTTCTTTGGTTCAGAGAGATTCCACTAGTCATATGTTCATCCTTTCAGCAGAAAAATTAAAAAAAAAAAAACCAAATCAATTATATATATGTTTTTTAAAAAAAAAATCTCCTGGAACTGTTTTTAGGGGAGAGGGAAATTCTTTTTTCTTCTTTTATTGCAACTCTACTGTTAGGTAAATAAAAGCATGGCTTTATATGCACTTATACTACATGCATCCCTTTATGTGTATAAATAGTTACAGAAAATTATAGTGGGGTTTTTTTTCACAGTCCCCTTTTTAGTCTGTTTAAAGCCCTGCCTGACTGCTTTTAAAGAGGGCTTAGCAACATTTAGATAACGTGGTGATGCATGCACATAAGAAGAACACTAATAGTCTAGCTGGGATAAGCATTAGAGCATTCCCAGTATTCCAGATTTCCATAAATAACATAAATTAACCTCACAGCTATTTATATGCAGTACCAGCTACAATGTCCCTTTATTCCATTCCTTTTTTCTCACGATTTGCTAAATCAATATTCAGCCAACATTCTGGGGATGGCATCCATTTTTTTTGCAACAGACTGCACAAGCACAATGGATGTTGCATAAGTTTACTAGGAAACACTCACTAAAATGTCTCACTGCAGACCAGTGCTGTTCCTTATAGGCCTCTCCACCGGGAGATTTGCAAAACAAAAGTAAGGTTTGTTTTACAAGAAGCTCTACATATTGTCATCCCCAACCAGGATGTCTGCCACTGAATCCATGGCAGCTGTGAGACTATACAACAGTGAAAAGATTTCCTTGCATAGGCCAGGAAAGGGATAAAACTCTCATCCTCCAGACCTTGCAGAGATTCTTGGTCCACAGCCCAGCTCTAGACCTATACACCATGTTTCCAGGGTTTGGACATAGTATTTTGTGCGCTACCATAGCAACTGATGCTCACATATCTTCTAGCAGATGGCAGTTCCAGGAAGGAGGCCTGAAAATGTCTGTGTAGCAATCTTTGCATCTCTTGGACATTTCAGAAAGACTGTCTTCCAGGCTTCTCTTCATGATGTTTCAGACATTGCTGGTTGGCGTGTGGGTTTATGAAGTAAATACAGGGCAAACTGGGAGCTGCCCTATCAATGTCACCACCAGAAGTACTGAACAAATCAATAGGAATTTTTAAAAAAGCATGAAACAAGTAAACTCATGGAAAAATATGATAAAATAGAGAAGAAGAATAACAGATATTGTGCAGAAAAGCTGTCTCTTGCAAATTTACCAGAGTTTTCTAAAGGAGTTCATGAACATGTAGATATAACTCATTTGATTGATAAAGTAAGAGCAGATTTACAACAAGGTTTCACAATACCACTTGCCAAGCATTCATAAAAATGCTAAACTAGGGGGAAAGTTCTCTCACAGATTAAAATTAAAGGAAACAAAGAGGAGAAATAAACCTGGATGTCCTGTGGAGATACTTTTGCTTCTGTGTTATTAAGCATGTTCACTAACCACTTAGAAAAGGCAATGGAGAGTAAGCTAACAAAGTTTATTAATGGTATAAGACACTGAAGCTGTGAAAATGAGTGATGCAGAATCACAATTCAGTGCTATGGTACAAAGCAGCAGAGCAATAACATGCCAGACAAAATTTGGTGTCTATGAACACAACATCTATGCTTACAGTGAAAACAACCCTAAATCCAGGGATACAGTGACAGATTTTGAGCTACCTGTTAACCCTCAGAAAAGCAATCCTGGCATTACAACAGCCTTTTCTACAAACGTGTTAGCTCAGAGTTTAGCAGTACCAAAAGAGCAAATGACATCTCAGGAACTGTTAGGAAAGGAAGACAACCCAAAATTCTTGTTATTCCTGTATCTTGAAGCATCTATGGAGTTCCAGTTCTTCATCAATCTTAGAAAAAAACATACAAATACAAAAAGGACAGACACACAATGTGAACGACTAAAAGTATGGGGAAAAAAATATTCAAAAAGCTAGTAAATAACTAGGAGTCTTCCACCTGGAGTGGTGAGTAGAGAGATGAAAGGTATCTAGGTAACCTTGAATAGCATGGATGGGTTGGATAGGGAATGATTAATCACTCTTTCTGTACAATGAGAAGTACATGGCATCACATGGCAGTTTCAAAATAAAGGTGGCACTTTTTGACAATGCCAAGGTTACACTGAGGAATTAACTACCACGGGATGCTGTAAATCACAAAAGTCTGCATGAGTTCCAAAATGCAATTGGAGAAAGTCACACAAAAAAACCATCGTGTGTTATTCTGCATAAATTTGCCACCTGCAGCTCAGGAAGTTTCTAGGTTAGAGATTTTCAGAAGCTGGGAGGGTACATGCATCACTGTCATCCCAAAACCATTTTCCTATCCACTGTCAGTCACTGTTAGAGGCAGGCTACTGAGCTAGCTGGGGCTTTGGTCTGGGCAGTAAAAGTCCTCTTAAACTGCATCTTCTGAGCCATAGGAACTGATCTCAGGTTGTGCTAAGCATGGCATAACTCAGTGTTTTTGACTGAAAGCCAATTTCCTTCAGCTGCTTCAGATTTACCATAAATTTGTAAGAGCACTCACATAGTTATGATACTACTCAATCCTGCCTTGGCATCATGTGCTCTTTTACTTCAAACTAAAAGGGGAAACTCCCAGAAAGTTAGAAAGAAAGTAGAATATTTTGTATTAGACTTTTGCAAGCCCTCTGGACCTCATTCTTTTTTCATGCTTTGTTTTCATCCTTATTTTACCTGAAATATCATCGAGAAAATGAAGATTCACTGATCCAATAACCTTCCTCATCCATCAGCTTTTTTTCAGTGGGAAAATACTGCCTTTTGCTCTGAGCTTCTCTTGGGGAATAAGGGAGGCTCAGACTCTGCAAACTGGATTCACCCTAAGTTGTACCTCACTCAGATACAAGTCACATCACAATCACTGCCATTGCTTAGAGGATTAAAAATTATAAGGCTAATACGAATAAGAATCTGCCCCTAATGTACCGAGTCTCTCTCTAAGAGTTCTATTTGGTTCATCTTACCATGGCTGCTACCCCATTAAAGCCTTAAAAGAGAACTCATAAATATAAAAATACCCAAGAGTGTGGCAGAGAATCCTGCCCTGAATAATTGTACAGAAATGTTCTAAAAGGAACTTAATTTCCTTCTCAATAGCCTCAGTAATACTTTGAAAAGGGAAGAATGAAGGTGAGGACATGCATTACATTCTGTAGAGGTACAAAAAGAAACCTTTTCATAGTGAATACGTCAGGGGAATATGTCTAAAAGGGCTTAAATGTGTGAAAATATGACCTCTGATTTTGCCAAGGTCAGCAAAACCTACAGTGATTCACTTTTTAAGTGTCGGTCACACAAGTTAAAGCTGCCTCATGGCAACTTTAATTTCTCTATCCAAATTCAACAAGACATGATGTTTTTGAAAGATTTGCAAAATCCTCCTCTCTGTGTGGAGGAGCAAGATTATCTGGTCCAACATTTGTTTATGATTGTTTATGGATCCAAAACAAGTGAGTTCTTTGCTCTAAATTCATATGGACTGGCAGACCAAAAAACCATTAAGATCTGTAAATCAAACATGAAAGAGGCTTCTTAATTTGAGCTTCCTGGCACACACCGTTCATGGGCAGGTGCTGTTCTTCTCTCAGCTTCCATGGCAAGAAGACCCTCACATTACGAAGGCCTGCGGTGCCATTTGTTGAGAAAATCTGTTGTAATTCTGGGTTACACCATTTGCTCAATACTTCTAGAGTTAAAGCTGAGAATAAGAGTGGATGGATCTTGCACTCTGCCTGCAATACCTTTGTATGACTGCTCAGAGGCTGTCACTGCACCTCATAATCACCGTTTTTGGAGACAGAGATGGGCATTATGGGTCACACCATTATGCATTCCTTCAAACATTCCTGGTTCCTAGTGTCAGAAAAATGAGTTCCAACATCTACCACACGTGTGTTCACCCAGGCTTTCAGTATTGTGCTAGGAATAGGAGAATTTCCATAGAAGGTTAAAGTTTTTTTATGTCTGAGACTTGACAATTCTAGATGTTTCTGGAAAAAGTGCCAGGAGCTTATTAAGTAGTTATGGAGTAATGTGATATTCAAAATAGTTTCCAAGGCCAGAAATGCTGTTTAAACTACCTGACTGCTAAAAGCTAAGGACATAGAGAAGAAAGGTTGCAAGCAGTCCAGCAGAACCAAGCCTCCAGAAGTTCTACACCACTGCTGTCAACAGCACGTTTCCCCTCCTGCCATCTCGTTCTATCCTCTCAGCCTTTTCTGCTGCTCTTCACTGCCCCCTCTTGAGTCACAAACCTATGAGGGGGTTGTGTACATTTGTGGCTGCCGTGGTTTCCCCTCGTCTCCAGACTGACATATTTCAAACACTTGCTCTAGATAAGGTGTTTGGAACTTCTCCTTGTTATCACTTAGCCGCACTGAGAGCTGCCAGCCTACTTATGCCCTTCACTTCTTAGCCTTCAAATACAACACCCCTGGTTCTGTGACTAGTTCCTCTATGAACTTTTGGTCAGGGATTTTGTCAAAGGCTTTCTGAAAGTGCAGGTTCTCAGGGTCACTGTAGAACAATCCTGGACATGTCTCTAAGGAGTCAATAAAGATGTAGTGTTTAATTTTTGCTTTAAACTTCTGCTTTCTCCTGTGAGTTTCCTTTATGTCCAGATGCAGAAGTGATGCAAAACTTCACAGGAGGGAAAAGGTTCGAAGCAGAAAGAGATGAGATAGGGAGTATGATTATGCAGGAATCCTGTGCAACTTGAATTGTAGGAAAGTCATCTGGTCTCCTGTGCTGGAATGTCTCCTGGTGATGGGTGCAACCCTTTCCCAGTGACTGTGAAAATCTTGATAAGGAAAGTGATGAGACACTTAGTGCAGCTAGAGCTCTAAGACTTGGGTTTGCCCTCCCACGCGTTTTGGGTGGGCAGGGAAACCACATAATGTCATCTGTGAAGTCAGAAAGCATTGGGTACATTTAATTACTACATTAGCGTTTGCTAGCACTTTGAATGCCAAGAACTCGTGGAGGGTTTGGGGTTGTAGTTCGCACTTTGTTTTTACCTCAACATAACTATTGGGGTAGGAGCTCACACATCTGAGAGCTGGAGTCAGACCATTAATAGGGACTTACTGCAATAAACAGGTCAGGAAATAATTGTGGCAAAGCAAAGAGCTGAGTGGATTTGGCTTAGCCTCATACTTTTCTTCTCATTGTTTCCTACTCTGTATTTTCCCACTCACAAGGTTTTCTCTTTGGTAGTTTTCTATTCCAACAATCTTATTTGTATTGAAAAAAAATAAAATTATGCACATAGAGGCCCTTTTCAGTTAAACAAGGTCTAAGGAGTTAGGCACCAAAGAAATCCCCTTTGAGAATCTGTGTTGACCATTTTAAAAGGACCTGTGTGTTGCTCACTGCACAGCCCATTTATCAGCAGTGCCCTAATGACTGGCCACAGCCTCATCATGCATCCCATGGCCTAGTCACTCCCTTCCCAGATATTCAAAGGAAGGCCAAATCCACTGACAACAAAAGTAGCCAGCTGCCACCTCCTCCTTTTCTATGAGTGCACAGCCCTGGCACAGCCATGTGGTAACACTGCATGGCATTGGAGCAGAGAGGGATCCCAGCATCCCAAGGAGACATAGAAGGCTTTTGTCATCCCAAATTACCTGACTCCCCCTATTACCCTGTTGCTCACCCAGGGGAGCAGCTGGTTCAGATCTTGCTGAATGAGTTGTCTGGATGAGCACTGCTGGCTCTGGGAGCCCCTTCCCCTGGGACACATTCTCAGCACCTCCAGGATCTTGCCAGAGCTGTACTCATATGGAGACATTGGACAGCACACCTTTGCCTGCCCCAGTGGTAAACCACATGGCCTAGTAACATAAAAATTTTGTGCACTGTTGCTTCACACAAGAAAGGGAAATTATAGTTGCATTTTGCAGTTTCCCTGAGAACAAAAACGGAGGCATAAAGAGGGGGCATGCAGCTGTTCTGATCTATATAAATAGGCAAATACCTGAATCAAAACGAGCTTTGTGACAGATTTAGGATCTTTCAGTTATTTTTCCATTCTTGGGATATTTGAAATGAGTCAGTCATTGCAAAGTCACTGTCGCTTAATGTTAGGGGATCAGTGGCAAAAAACGCCCAGTTGAGATCTGCTCTGTTAGTCAGCATTTCCTTCCTGATCCCACGACAGGAACCGAGGTATGTGTTTACCAAGGCTGAGATTTGCCTTCCCTGTGCACACTTATCTCGTGCTCACCAGGGAAGGGAAGAGCCTTCTCGCCCCTCCTAGTGTGTTGCAACCCTGCCATCTGCCCCAGGGCCATGGAAATGTCCTGACACTGGGCGTCTTCCCAAAACATGCTCAGGCTTGCAGGATCTATCTTGTCTTGCCTGCCTCTGCTCCAAATGTTGAATCAGAAGCTAAAAGATTGCAATGCTTGTTGTCCAAAGCAAGATCAAAATACTATGCAGGTTTGGGGTTTTGGGGTTTTTTTCACAAGAGATCCCCCTTTACCAAACTCATAAATTTGAGGGCATTTTTTGTTCTCTTTTATTTCTCCTTTAACTTCTGCCATCCCTATCATTGTCAAGTACAAACATGACTGAACTCATGCATTGGGGCAGCATGACTTTACTCCATAGGGAGTCATTAAGCCTGATGTAAACTAACTGTTGTTTTCACTTAGCTTATAGATGAGATATTAAGGAGGTCTTGATCAGTATGTATACATCTGCTCACTGAACCTGGGGTAGATTTTTGTACACAGGCATCCCTTATAGGACTTGATTCAGCTTCTTAGACATATAGCAAGGTAGATGGGTCTAAACACATCCTAAATCAATCCAGAGAGATTTGCACTGATGCAATTAAACTCATGGAGGTATGGGTGTGCACAAACTCGTTAATTCCTAGCAAACATCTTTTTGCAGAGTTGAGATCTGTATTCACATGCACCATTTTCTAAAGAGACTGAAGGTGGCTGCCCCAGATAATACTGTGTGGACACCAATGTCTGCCCACACAACTCGTAAACTCATGCTTTACTGAGGTCAGCTGGCTTGACACTTCTTATGGGTTCACAAGCACATAGAAAGAGAGATCAACAGGACCAAGGACTGCAGGCTCTGACTGAGGAGAGCGAGTCCCAGGGCAGGGAAAGTGTGCAAAGGTGACAGTGCATCAGCAGCTGCAGAGTGGTTCACCCACCACGTGGTTCAGTCAGCTGGGCCAACCCTGTCAATTCTGCACTCCTGTTGTGTCTGACTCACCCACTCCACATCCGTACATTATCATCCTGTACATTATCACAGTAGGAGCTCTTTTCTACAGCGTCAGTGAGTAAAAAGAGAAGAGGAAGAGAAACATAAAAGTACAGTAAGTCCATGATTTTCCAACAATGACCTCATTAAAAAGGCCATTCAAAAAAACTCCTGTCCCAAATAGCAGTGCAACTCCTTAAAAACTTTCTGTTCCACACAAGTTCTCAAGCATCATCAGCCTCAAAAATGGCTTGGTCCTAACCTGGCCCAACCTCCTGGGACACTATCTGTGACACTATCTGGGAGTGCCAAAAGGCTATCTGCAGTGGGAAACACTAGCCCATACAGCCCACAGAGCCACCAAACATACAGCCCTTTGGGGACTAAACCCCAGAGTGTGAGACCTGACACCACCAGTGAGGTGGGCTCAGTCCTACTGATTGAAATGATGTTACCTGGGGCTCCAGATGCCAGGCACATCACCTAAAGCTGCTGAGAGAAAAGGGCAGATAATAAAAACAAAATCTGCAAAACACACACAGCAGATGTTTTTTTCTTGCAAATGAAACTGGAGTGTTCAGGAAGGTGGGTGAGTGCATGCTTATTATCTAATATGTTCACACATTTTATTCTCATTTATATCATCCTCGCCAGGATACCAAGCCCTCAGAAGGATTTTGGTCAAATCATTCCATGAATGGGAATAATCAAACTTGTTCTTTTCTTTGCAAAAGCTTTTCGCAGCTTACTAGAAACCATTTCCAGTACAGTATTGCTATGTCTTCCTTTTACATTTAACCTTCTTGTCACTCTAGTTTTACCACTGTGGGTCTGAAATTCATCCTATGGAAGCCAGCTGTGGACTGGTTGTTGTGCAATGCCCCTTGATTTTATTGTTCAGTCTGCTTTTCATCTTGCTCATGTACAATATCTATGGCTGCATACATTCAGTGTGGTTATGAAATATCAGATCACTCTCTCTGCTTCCTGGGAAGGGAAGAAAAAAAGGAAAGGGGAGATTTCATCTCTATCCTCTGGTATCATGCTCTGAGTGTTATTCACTGTGCTAATAACTGTATCAGCATGTTTATAAGCTGATATGCTTTTAATTGTTTCACTCACTCTCTCATGCACATGAAGTAAGCACTCTAATGGGTTCTGTACCTTTCATCCTTTATTTTATTGTTAATGGTATCTCCAGTAATATAAAATGACGGATGAGTGCAGTCTGAGAAAAGCAGAAAAATCAATACACATCCAGACTCCATATGAGAGCGACGATGAGCTGGGGCTGCCAGGCACTGCAATCCCTCTTGGGCCAGATGACAAGAGCAAGGCGGAGAGCAAGGAAAGGCACATCAGCCAAACATCTCCTGTGGTGCTTGCAGAAGGTGGAGAGCACTGGAGGCAGGCAGTGCCCTGGGCACCCTGCACCCTCTGCCCCAGCATTCTACCTCCTGTTTCTAAAGAAAGTGGTTTCAGCCACACCAGATGTACAGACACACGTGCAGTATAGCTGCCAAATGTGGGCATAGGATGCTTCCCTCCAGCTGTAAGCACAGAACTCACGCCACAGCTGTAATCACTCGCAATTCAGGCAGCGCATGGGTGGAGCTACCCCAGAATAAGGTGGCTTGGAGGGCTGGGTTGTCTTCTTCTCAGTCTCTCACTGATGTGAGATCCACCTTGAGGAAAGAGAGGAGCAGTGGTGAGCCTTTTACACTGAACACAGAAACAGATATGTCCATGTGGGCAGGGGCCAAGCCCAGAAACAGGAGCCTTATGTGCTTGAACAACCATGCCCCAAGACATGTGATGGTGTCAGAGGGTATCAAGCAGAACAGCGGAGCTGCTCTTTATGGCTTGTGAGGAACACCTGACAGTCCTTCACATGGCTAGAGGAGACTATCACACACATTCCACATGAACACAATATCCTTGTGTCACATACAGCCATCAGCCAGCAAACATGCTAAAAATGCATGGGGGCAGCTACTTGCCATTTCCAATTCTCTAGACATCTCTATTTTCCATTCAGGAAAATGCACCTTGATCTTTGGCTGTGAAAATATCCAGTTTAAAAAAATCAGGGATATTTACACCTTTTTAAAAAAAAATTAGTGGAACACAAAGGTCTAATAAACACCAATAAATGTTAATGCTTTTAGGAAAACAAACCCAGAGGTAAGGAGAAGTATTGTTTGTTTTAAAACAAGCTCCCACTCTTCACGTCAAGCTGTAACCTGGAGTGAGTACTGGTATAACTGCCAAGTTATAGGAGCCTGTAATGGAAATGCTGACAGACCTTCAGCATCCCCTCAGTCACAGTCACTCTATAAATAGCTTTTGCAAATGCCTGGCATGCGGGATGGGTTCAAGTAGCCACTTGACAGAACCTGGAAATTTGACCAATTATTTCAGAAAACAGTCACAGATGAGATCTGTTGTCTGTGTACTCATTCTTGCAGGTGGCTTGGGTGCGTATTCTACCCCTTCTCCAGTGCCAGATACAATGCATAAAGGATGCTGTTCTGGCAGGTACAGTGCTGCTTCCCAAACAAAGCTGTAATATGACCTACTTTGCTCAGTCTAGTACTATTCAATAATAAGTGGCCTCTATTGGGTTTCTACATGTAGACAACATCAAACACATTTCACTGAAGCATTTGGATATTGATTTTACTCAGTCTGGGAACTTCAAAGTGGGTTCTTTCCATGTCATCTTGAAAACGCATCCTTTTGCTCCCATGCTATAGATTCTGTGTTAGTGCACCTGCGTGCAGACTCCCCCAGCTGCTAGTCATCCCTTTACTCTTTATTTCCAAATTAAGGGCAATTGTTGTGTCCCTTTATCCCCCAATGGCAATAACTACTTTGTGTAGTAATGTAGGAGCTGCCTCTGCTGCTTGGCTTCCCTACAGTCACCCAGCCATGTCTGGATTTTTTTAACCAGAATGCAGAATAATGCACTGATCTTAAATAGGAGCACTGGGGATACTGGAGGATTGTTTAAAATTTTGGAGCCTGTTTCTTTAGCTTCAGGGAGTGTGTTTAGTTTTCATCATGCATTTGCTCATTCCATCATGTGTTCTGGGGCTCTGTCTCCAACTAACAGCTTCATGGAGAATTTTTATGTTCTCCACCTATTGGAGTTGCACTGTTGGTTTCTTTTCTTTCTGTTTTCTTGGGTTTGGGATAAGACCTCAAGCAATTAGGTAGAGACCCAAGTGCAAGAGATACCTTGTTAAGAACTAACCAGAAAGTGAAAAAGGAGCACCAGTAGGGGAGTTAAATGCCACGCCTGGCTCAGATTTCCAAGGGCAAGGTGATACTCTTTTTCCTAAGGTTTTCATGGTAATTTCAAACACGGGGAAAGAGTGCCCTTCCTGTCCCAGTTTGTTACGTTTCTTTTCTGCATGTTATTACTTGCTGCCACGGTTCACTCCAAAGCCAGTTGCATCCTTAGTCAGCCTCATGCAGAAAGTGTCTGAAGGCCTTTTTTCTTGAAATACAGGTATTTAAATAGGCTGTCCTGAACCCTTAGTAGTAGAGACCACTGACATCAGAGGGGATCAGTGAAATAAAGCCCTACCCAGGTGTGGGCCATATTCTTGCCATGTATTTGGGACTGAAAAAAAAAGTCCTTTCCTGCCCAGAACTGGGAGGCATTGCTATCCTCTGCCAGAGCAGCACAGACCAGGATCCTGTCCTCCTTTTCTATGAGCCAATGCAGGTGCCCAAGTGAAACACCCATAAGTCTCATGCTCAGATCCACTCTTCAAATTTGAGTGTGTGGTACATCATCAGAAAAATGAGCGAGTAAATGTTCTCTTGTAGGGTGTTTTTTGATGGAAAGTCTTTTTGTAATCTATTATTATGGTATTCTGGATGTGATGTTGTTATTATTATTCTCCCTGGTCTAGCACCACTAGGTCAATGGTAGTTATTTTCTTGTAGAAAATAATGAGTTAAGAGAGCCACAGCAAATGGATATCAGCAAGCACCTGAAGCAAAGGAGCAGTAACACACTGCTGCGGGAGGTCAAACACAACACTGCTTCTTCTTCATTGGCAAAAATGAGTGTTCTTGACCAAGTGCCATTTGCACTTAGTACTTTTTCCACCTAAAAAATTAGGTTAGACAGCACATCATTTATATTCACAGCAATTATTTCCTGCTAATGTCATTTATTTGAAAGGCCAAACACACAAGATGATGTCATATTCCAGTAATACTCAAAGAGGTTTGAATGAAAGTAAGACTAATCACATGGGGCACCTCATGAGGAAAACATTTCATCTGGGAAGCACAGACAAGGCAGACAGTGGCAATATCTGTCACCAGAGCCCTTCATAGCACCTGGGATTCCTGGTGCTTCCCTCAGCTTTCTGCCCAGCATGTCATAGATACACTGCCTGGGACTCTGGTCTTTGCATGGACACTGCTTTGGGTATTTCCATGGTTTGGTAATGCCAAGTGCCACCCACTCAGTCAGCACTGCAGAGCACACAATTCTTTACCAGGACTTTGATGACAGCAGATGGTTAATCAGCAAATAGTGCCAAAGGCAGAAAGGATGGAGTTGTTGGTTAAAGTCTGAATACTACAAAAAAAAATGAGACCATGGGTAAATTGGGACAATTTGATCCTGCAATACTCAAAAGCTTCTGCTCTTACAGTTCTTTATGCATCACAAATACTGATTAACAACGGCATGCTTCTTTCAAAGCAGCACACACAATCCACTGTGGTTTAAAGAAGGTGGAGAAAACCCTGATGGAGAATAAAGATGAGTTATGAAACATGTAGTAAAGGAATGCCTCAGTGGAGATCACTTTTCTGCATCCTTCCTGCTTTCCCCGGAGCTAAGCATAGTGCTGCACTTAACTGGGGACCAGATCCTGCTTATTTTTTCAAGGCCTGTCATCTTTGGTTTTGCTCTTTGTACACAGCAATTGGGATTCTGTCCTACACGTTAAAATAAGGATATTAACTAGCAGAGAGAATACCTTCCTGAGCTGTGAGATAATGTGATGGAGTCAGTCTGCTTTATGAATGCTAAAAGGGAACGTGCAGTGTCTGGAAAACACTAAACTGACCTGCGGGGTTTGAGACCTGGCTATGAAGCTCCCATTTAGATGAGATGCTCTCAGAGTGGGTAAGGCAAACTATGCTCTTCCTAAGCAACTGCTAATAACCTTAATGGAGTACAAAAGCACAGAGAAGCACCAAAAGGGATTTAAAAGTGGAGAGAGCAGGAAGAACAGAAACGTCACTTCATATATAAAATCCCACACCCTGAATAACAAAGGGGTGCTGAGGTAGGCAGGAAACTCTGGAGATCATCTCACCCATGATTGAAAAAAAGCACTCAAATCTACATATATTCAAAATGGACATGACATCAATATCATTTGACCAAAAACCCTGAAGGAACAAAAGCATTGTCAGGAAAAGAGTAGGCTGGAGTCATAGTATGAGATCTGCAAACATGCCTGAGGGTGCTGGCATACCCGAGGCTAAATTTTCTCCAGACTCAATGCTCCCTGACTTAGCAGTTCAGGTTTATAGGAAATGTAGCCCCAGGGCAGAAACCCACAGGCTGCATGTAGAGGACAAAAAGATGAACAGAGGCCTCTAGAAACACTCTCAAGGTGAGCAGGGAGTGAGCAACCAACCCTGAGAAAGCAGGTGGCCATTGCTGCCAAAAGCAGACTAGGCAAAGGCCTTCAAAGACAACTATGTCTTTTGCTCCAGTCAAAAGTCTTGCCTGGAGCTGTCTGCCAAAACTTGCCGAGACCTTTCTCACAGGAGGCAAAGAGCTTTCCTGTCTAAGGAAAGAGCTGACTTTGCATGCCCATTAGTCCACAGACACAGCAATGGCTGAGAAAGCAGCTGTGCTGACTGCCCCATACATTTGATGGTAGCAGGTTAGAAGTGCAGGACACTTCCCCCATACACAGGCTGCCCTTGCTGCCAAACTGTGACCACTTTAGATGAACCTTATCCTCCTGTATTAAGGACATTCCAGTAGTTACGGTATATACTCTGTTGTGGGAGGTGGCATCCCACAAGAGGCAAGCTTTCAAAGTAGCTTCTCCAAACTATGCAGCACAAGAGTGAAGCTTGGGCTTCTTGGGCTTTGTTTGTGTTGGGGAAACACTCTGTACACTCAGGTGAGATACGAACTTACAGGCAGTGTTGCTCTGAGGGTTTTGTCTGCACTGTTTACAGAGACATTAAGGCAGCAGTTTCTTTTGCCAGGCCTGGTGGGTATTTGGTACTGCTCTGCCTCAGGGGGTTGAGAAATCCCACTCAGAAAAACAGAACACACCCAAAGATCCTGCCAAAGCCAAGTGGTGATAGTGGAGGGGGAGATCAAGGATCAAGGATCTCCTTGGGGATTTGGAGCACCCAAGTTGCTGCCGGAGTCTACCGTGCAGGAGGCTGTCTCAATTACAGTCAGGCTGGCAGGACTGGAAGCAGGAAAAAAGCTCATTTGGCTGGGCTGACCCCTTTCCTTCAGGCAGCACAGCCAAGCTTTGAAAGATGGAGAACAAAAGGCTGATTGGTGAACAGGGGAAGAAAGTGCTGGAAAGGAATGTGTTGCTACAGGAAGCTCAATGGTTTGTCGCAAAACAGACTGCAGCTCTGTTGTTTCCATGTGAAAGTCTAGAAAGGGACAGCTCCAGCACCCAGTGGATTTTCCGGTGCAAAAGCAGTGGAGGTTTAAAAGGAATGAAAGGCAACTTGATCTTCCCAGCTGTGGTAAAAAAATAACAAATGAAAGCAGGCTTTTTTCATTTTCTTCTTCTTCCAGAAATTCTCTGGTTTTGTATTTTTGAGTCTCAAATACTGATTTAATCCCAGGCTTGCCTTTAAGAAGAAAGAAAATGTGTAGAAGGCCTTCTAGACCCTAAATCTGTGGCAACAATTCCAATTTTCATTACCAGAAATAGAAAAAGGAAATGAAAAACAGGTGTGGAAAGGCTTTTCTGAATGATGCCAGTGCTGTGTTTTAACCTTTACTGGAGGGAGATAGACATCTGTGCATGCCAGGCTATTTCCTTACTGCGTAGTTCCCTTACAGCCACAAAAACCTGACAAAAGCAACCAAACACATTCTTGTTCTTCTAAGCATGTTTGCTGACAGCCCATGCCACTGAAATACTTCACTGACCTTTGACAAAGACAGTAAATAAGGTTTGCTAGGCTGCAGGGAGGAAAAAAATCAGGGCATCGGGGATCTCAGAATTAAACAAAGGAAAGGGTAACATGAAAACCACTTTGGAGACCAGTGACAAATAAAATAGGCATCTCATTTAACTCTCGATCACACCATGTCCTTCTTGATTTTTGCATACATTAGTGAGTGGTACTTTCTCTGAGTTACTTGAGATGACTTTGGTTTAATCCTGTCAGATGCTCAGCAAAAAGCCACAGCCACACTCAGCATCTTGCAGTTGAGATTAGTCCCAGATTATCTCAGTGCAGCCTTCAAAAGCCAGTCATTCTGTTTTTCATTTCTGTGGCAAAACTGCAAGATCCTGGAATTTGTTCTTTCTCCTCCTATATACCATTCAGCGAAGTAAGAATTAATGCCCCGGAGCTAGCTGTACACTACCAACTGAAGCCTTTAAAATGAACACAAAAATCACAGCCCAGCCTGAACAGGGAAATGTAAGCCTGAACCTGGCCCCAGTGACAGCGGCTGCTGCAAAGGCCCCCTGAGGCAACTCCAGCACTGTAATAACCTACGTAAACAGGGATGGTGTGGGTTTTGGTTTTTTTTTTTATCTCTGCCTTGCTTCAGTGGAAAGGGGCGGAAAAATAACTCACTTGCGTACACAGTCATTTAGGCCCAGTCATGATTCCTTTAGAGCCTGTGCCAATGGATTTTAGTCATTTTCTGGCAAAGGTTTCCCTTTCAACCACAAACACTGAATAGTTACTGGGTGAGTCATCACCTTGAGTAATCTAATTCCTTGACCAGTACATGCTTGCTTCCTGCACTGCAGAATGTCTTTCTTCACTAGGATAGTTTAACATGTGCCTTTTGTTCAGGGCTTTTCTTTCTGCAGTGGCCAGTGTTTCAGGGCTGGGAATCCAGCTTCCAGGGAAATTCCTGCTGCAAATGCCTGGCATCCTCAGGGATAGGAAAGGCACTGTGGCCCACTGGCCTCCCTCTCTTCGAGTCCACCATGTGCTGTCCTTTGGAGAGTGGCAAGCTCAGGGTTAGAAGGTAATTTTTCAGACAGGGAGCCTTTACTCAGCAAGTCTGTCATATCTGGAGGCACTGTGTGTCTGTATACAGCTTTACCAGCAAATTGTAAAACAACCAAATCTGCAACATTTGCCTTGTACCAGTGTCCCAATCAGCACTTCGGACAAGAGCAATCAGTGCCTGAAGGCTGCTCGGAGTGACTTTGGGAAAGGAACACTAGTGACAACTGCAAGCAGCGTGGGATGGTGTTGGTATAACCTCTTGCAAGGGGTGTGGACTGTTTTTTCTTTCTGATGTACTGGTTTTATGAAAAAATCACAGGGGTTTAGAAACACTAGAGAAGAAAGGTATTTCTTTTCCCCTTTAGAAGATGCAATGTTTCAGGAGAACTTAAATGCTCGAGGATTAAATTGTGGGGATTGTTCACAAGTCACTTTTTGAGGAATGTTATTGAAATGTTTCCTAGTCCTTTCTTTCATGATTGCAGCGTTCTGTTTCATTTTCTATTTATGGGGAACCTTGTTTTCCTCAGGGCATCTTCTGGCCACTATTTACTGCAAGCTTCTTCTCTTCAGGGGAGGAATAGAAAAGAGAGGTAGCAAGAGGGGAGGATTAAATTATACTCTGATATTTTCAAGCCAAGAAAAACAGACTATAATAAAAGTATTGCAATATAAATTTATGATCCCTGTAGAAAAATCTCAGAGTAAGGTGTCTTTGTGCATTTATGTACATACAAGCACTGCTAACAAACAGAGCATATCCAACTGTGGCTATGTCCAATAGCCTGTATGTCTGCTAGAACCATTAGATCCTCTCCTGACCTGATCTATATGAACCCAGATTTATTAGAAGAAAGCAGAGCTGTTCAGAGACACCCTTGAGGAACTCAGCTGAGCCAGCACTGTCTACAATATGCCAGTCAATGGAGCTCGGGACAAACCCTATTTTGGACTTTTTCCAACATCTGGGTCTAAACATTTCCATGTTTCATGTGAGACTGACATAACATGTTGTTGTCTCCACTGTCATTGTCCTTCTGCAAGCTGATGTTTTTCCGTCATTGCTGCAGAAGCACACCAAGCAGGCCTGGAAAGGACAGGACAATATCACCTGCTCCAATTCTTCTCAACCCTGGGTGCATCAGGAAGAGCATTTCTAGCATGTTGAAGGATGTGATCCTGCCCCTCTACTCAGCCCTGCTGAGGTCCAGTCTGGAGTGCTATGTCCAGTTATGGACTTCTCAGTACAAGAGAGACATGGAGCTCCTGGAGTGGGTCCAGTGGAGGGCTACAAAGATTGTTAAGGGACTGAACCTCGAGAAGAGACAACTGAGAAGGGACCTCATCCATGTCTATAAGTATCTGAAGGAAGGGTGCCAAGAAGATGCAGCCAGGCTCTTCTCAGTGGTGTCAAGCAATAGGGCAAGAGCCAACAGACAGAAAGTGAAGCACAGTCTCTGAATATGAGAAAGAACTTCTTTACTGTGCAGGTTACCAAGCACAGGAATAGATTGCCAGGGAGGCTGTGGAGTCTGTGCCGATATTCAAGAACTCCTGGACACAATCCTGTGCAATGTGCACTAGGATGACCCAGTCTGAACAGGGAAGTGGGACCAGATGACCCGCTGTGGTCCCTTCCCAACCTTACTCATTCTGATTCCTTGAATTGTGGGCCTTGAAAATTTTCCCTGTGATGGCAAGGTCTTCTTCTGAGGTTAAGAAGTGGTATGGGTGAACTCAAGTGACTTTTGAGTATAACCTGACATCATACCTAAGCCAAAACCAACAAAATGAGCAATCCTTCACCTCATTATCATCATTTCCATGAGTTACTTGTGTCCTCTTTCCTCCGGAGCACTGACACTCATATGGGGTCAGGGTTCTTCAGTACAGGAGCTGAATCAGCAGGCAGATACAGACTTTTGCTTCTGGGGTTAGTTTTCTCACAGCTTTCTGCTCTGGTCAGGTTGTGCCAGGGGCAGGTCAGCAAAACACACATGATGATGATGCAGGAATTTGTGGTACCACAAAGGGCCAGAGGCAACAGGGCATTTCCAAGGCATTGGCAGCATCAGCTTAGTTGTATCGTAAAACTAAGCTTTGGCTTGCTTGCATGGATGGCCCTCAGGTCAGCCTGTGAAACCCACTGTGTTCCCTGCTCTGAGTCAGACACATCCATGCTTCACAGATAGCTGTCAAATCTTTCTTTTTTATTTATTTAAACCCATGAAGTTTATCATCACTTAGAAGTTTAGGTCCTTAATACTTATAATAAGAATAATTTTTTCCTCTATATAAAACTTATGTAGTCTCAATAATGTGAGCAAGACAAACTACGAAAACTTAAATTGAGTCCTGGGACTCTCAGGCACAGGTCCAATGCAAGGGAATACTGATTTCCTGCAATGTCAGTGACAACCAATGCGGATAGGAAGTAATCAGGAGGCAATGCTCAGATGTGCCCAGCAACAAACCTCTGCCCCTGACACACTGCCCTGAGTTAACAACCTGGCTCTCAAGCCTTCATGTCACCCAAGAGGCACACCCCTCCTCACCCTGCCCCAGTCACAGCTCTGACTGATCTCAGGTGTGGGGCTCACCCTCCTCCTTCCCAAAGCCAGAAATGGTTGTATCACCATAAACATTCTGACAATAGTGGGACAAAGATGCATCATTCAGAAAGGCAGCTGATCTCATCCTAATGACATGAAGCAGGGTCAAGCTCATCACTATTGTGGTCAGCTATTTCAATATCTATTTACCACCACTGCTAGGAAGCTGATTTTATTCCAAGGTTGAATTCATTTAGCTTCAGCTTACAGATACTGAATCTTGTTATGTTTTTATACATGGCATTAAAACATTACCCTAGATCTTATTTCTCTGTGTAAATATCTATAAACACAGATCAGGTCACCTCTCAGCCTGCATAAGCCTTATCTTTGGAGCTTGCTTTCCAGCCCTTAGGTCATCTCTGTAACTGTCCTTTGAATTCTCTGCAGTATTTCACATCTTTCTTGAAGCATGAAAATGAGAAGTGGACAAAGTATAGTAATAGCAGCCATTAATTCAAAATCACTTTCCTTCTTTTACTTCATATTCCTTTATTATACATCTACGGGTTGCATCAGCCAATTTTTCCCACGACATTGCGTTAAGTGCTTGTGATTTGGTAATTACTTGCAATGACCCCTGTGTCCTTCTGTTCAATACCACTTTCCAAGAAAGGGCTCTTCATTCTCTGCAAGTTTTTCAAGCAAAAGATAATGTGGTATTAAGTCAAATGGCTTTGAGAAGTATATCTACATATATTGATGCAGATCTGTGGGCCAGTAATCCTGTCAAAAAAGAGCAACAGGCTTGTGTGATGAGACATACCACACCTGAAACCATACTGACTTGCATTTGCTATCATTTTAGATGTAACTAGAGATTACTTTATAGTTTGTAGAATCCTGAATTCAGCCTTCTGTTATTTTGACCAGGGTCTTATACTTCTCTGAATTACACTGCTCCTTCTCTGTCTACATATCCAGGATTTTTCAAGCTCTGAGCACCTTGACTCACTCCTTTCATCCTCTTGGCTATGCGTAATCTGAATAGGCTGATTTAAAATTTTGATGTTTAGCAGATGCTGCTTCATGCACTTTTTCTGGTACTTCAGAGGTTTCTACTCCTGGCTACAACTTCTTCTGAGCTGGATATATCCTTCTGCTCTACCCCATCTACAACACCAAAATCTCTTTGAAAATGTCAGCTTTTTTGAGATCAAATTTACACCTTTTGCAAGCAGCAGTGGACCTTTACCTGACCTACAGATGTTTTTCCTAATATGACAAAAACACCTTCTTATAGCCTCCAGCTTTTTATTCCCAGCTATGTGAATGATTCTTTGGCTCTCTACATTATTGTGCATTATTTACTGTCCACCCACCTTTTAGCCTGGAAATCTTTCTGGCAGCACAACGTCACATGCTGCAGAAGCAAGGCTGAGGCATGCCAGTAGGCTAGCATGAAACAATACTCAGTTCGAGGTAATGGTTCCCACATTACAAATCGGTTATGTCAGCAAGAGGTCTGAGTTTTGGAAAACTCTCCCTCTTGAAGTTCCAAATATGCATGATAGATGTTGGTACTTTCTTTACAAGGTCAGTGAAACCAGACTGATTTCACTGGTGCAGGCACAGCTGCCAATTTTTAGGTCAGAGATGATCTCATCTTCTTCAAGCAGAATGAGAACCACTATGAGGAGTTGTCATATATTCTTCTGATATCCACACAGCTACTGCAGCACCAAGGTCAATACTAATTTAATCTGCTTCTGTGACTGCAGTGAAACCATGGCACTTCTGCATTAAGAAATCATTCGTCATTTCTGGAAACTCAGGAAATGTTGCTACTGGCCAAGGGAGTCTAGTCGGTGTGTCCCGAGAGGAAGGTGCATGTGATAATGCAGTTTCACTGCACATTAAATGGAAAGATTAAGAGCATGGAAGATTAGATGCACTTCAATAAATGCTTGCCAACACCAACATCTCTTTAATTCACCACTTGAAATTGTAGCCTATAACCTCTCAGAGAGGCTGGTTAAGATCTGTAATGGTCTAAAAAGTACCATTCTGTCATTGGACAGTGCCTTACATGAAGCTAATGTCACTGCTGCAGATTCCCACTACATAAATCAATCCAGTGTCCTTTACTATTGTGATGTTGCACTTTGCTTCTGGAAAGCAGAAAACTGCTGTGGAATCCACCTGTGCCTCCAAAAGTATGCACTGCCAGCCACTCTGGACTGATGATCCTCTGCATCGTCTGTCTTGACTGGGACAAGCTGGAAGGCTGTTATGGGCTTTTCTGAGGTTTCTCTGGCTAGAGATGAACAGCATTTCTCAGTTTCCCATTCCACCACCTTCATATCCCACTTTCAGTTGCTTCTCACAGGTTCTTCATCCAGGTGCCTGATTCAGCACCAGATGTAATAATAACATTCCAGTTCTCCTGCATGACAACTTGCCAGTCTCTTTGTTTCTCATGTTTCCTGGGCAACTTAACTCCACTGCCAAAGCTTGAAAGATTTGCCATAATACTGGCCAGATCGAGGAAACATTTCAGAAGAGCATTTTTATTTATCCTTTTGTAAGATGCTCAGATTTTTCTTAACATCTTTGGCTTTTCTCTGTAGAGGATCTTGTAGCTCCTACTTCAAGATGACTACAGGTAAGAGACAAATATGATGTGGTAGAAATAAAAAGAACTGGTAATGCTCTTCCCATCCTGATCACTGCATTTGTAAAAGAAAGCTCTCAAACTACCAGAGATAAACGGCCAATATGAGATGTCTCTGTTCAAACGTTTTCTCTTCTTTTTTTCAAGAGTTGTTGGTTCAAATAAACACTTCTACATTTCCAGCAGAAGTGCTTCCACTTCTAAAAGATATACAAAAAGTCTTAGCATTGTTTGGCGATGATATGGAGTGAGAGACTAATACTATTAAGGTCCTGTTTAAAAAACAAGTTTTAAAATGGATTAAAAGATAATTATAACGAAGATTAAGAAACAGTAGTTTTTCCTTTATTTTTTTAAACTCACTGCTGAATTTTCCAGAAAGAAAGAAAAACAGACAAAATAGATTTATGCTTTATATGAGCTTAACTATGAAAAATATGCCTTACCTTATTTTTACGGTATTTCAGCCTTTTGTTCTTTGGCTTTCAGTTCATATTTTTTTTTAACTACAAAGACAATCTTTCTATTGTTGTTTAGTGCACTGTGAGTAAATACTAGAACTTTAAATGTACCTTATGGCCTTAGGCTCCACAAACCAAAGAACTGACAAAGCTGGATCTTTGACTGTACAATAACTGGAAACCACTGTGGGCCTTGTTCTGATCCTACAGCCTAATCAGTGCAATAATAGGACCCAATTCTCCCATTCAAGTCAACAGGATTTTCACTATTCACTTTTATGAGAGTCGGGTCAGAAAATATGTTGCAGGGAATTAAATACATGACAGGTTTGGTGTTGGCTTTTTTTGGTTTTGTTTTGGTTTTTTTCTGAGTGGTTAATTCTTCACACTGAATTGCTGGGAGCTGCAATGGGAATGAAGAATGAGCTGCTTCAACCTTTCCTGGCAGTACCATGTTTTTGATCTATATTGCAAAGGATCACTGAAATGAAGAGACCTGGTGGTGGCTTTGAAAACCATCCCCAGAGTGGCTGTCAACATATTTTGCCCCACATCCCACCCACTTTCAGTCTGTACAGCTGCCTCACAAACAGCTTGCTCTTGGAGTGTTTGGATGCACCTGGGAGCATCCCACAGAGCAAGCTCAGGCAAGCACAATCCTTGCAGCTGCTGCAGAGAGCAAACCTTGAGCCCAGGCAGACGCTGCACTTACAGACTTACAATATGGAAAACAGTCAAGTCTGCTCTTGAGGGTGGTGTTGGCATAGTCAATATTGTCTCTAGAGATTTCCTGGGATCGCTGAATGCTCTCTGTGACCCAGTTCAGTTTCTGTTGCACCGCTGTTTGCCCACAGCATTATCCTAGTGTGAGTGGAAAGAAAAACATGTTGTCTGCCAGGTAAAGCTGTCGGAAAGGGCTAGGTCCTCCCTGCTCTGAAAGGAGCATGCCTGCATACTTAGAGAAGAAGCTGTAAGGAGAAGAGTAGAGCTGGGCTGTGCAGCAATTAAGGGCTAAAGCTGCAGCTAGGACAGATCAGCCATGCTCTAAGGATGTTAGTGATGCTGTCCTCGCTTGTGCCAGCTGCAGATCTGGCTTCTAGCATCCTTCTTGTCCATCAGAAAGGCACAAAACACAACGTAGCTGTGAGCAAAAGAATAACAAAGCTTTTTGTTAGCAGCAAGGGTTAGAGAGCTGTATCAATTTCTTCAATCGCTGACAGAGTCCCTGCTGCTGGCCTCATCACCTGCCTGTTTCAGGCAATCTCTTCTCTAGGCTGCCTTAGCCATCTGGTAAGATTACAAACAGAACAAAGCAGCAGCAAAGGAGAAGAAGGAGTTGGGGCGGGGGGAGCTTGTTCATCCTGCCTCCCCTCTATGCCTCCTTTTCATCCTCTGAATGTGTAAATCCTGGCTGTAGCCAGGCTCCTAGCAAACTGTGTGTGCAGAGGTAGCCAAGGCCATTTGATTCAGCTCTATTGGAAATCTGATTTCTTGTTGGTCTTACACAAAGGTCTATTAATTAGGGCTGATAGAGCTTAGTAAAAAAATCTGCTTGGCTAGCAAGGGCACTCTCTCATTTGCTCGCGCTTTTCTTAGATCTTGCCAAGATCTCAAAAATAGAGGGAGCTTAATTACAGTCAGTGGATTAATCTCTAAGGGAAAGAAATTGTAATTAGTTCTTTGAAATGTGCCACTTTTTCTTCTGGGCTTTTAGAGTTTGTCATTGTGTCTGTCTGTCCTTCTGTAGGACTAGAAAAAAAGGTAATTCTGCACGGCTTTTATGTTCATTTTTCACCCCAAGTCAGAGATGCAAATGACAACCTGACTTCTTAAACATTTCCAGTTGATCTTGAAGAAACTGTTGTTTCCTGAGCTTTTTTCTTAAGTCCTGCTTGCTGCTTCCCATGGGGCTATTCTCTTTAGCAGTGGTCGCTTTTGGTCCCGCAGTCAAGGCTGCAAAGAGCTTTTGGTGTCTCTTTGGACTCTTTCTCCCCTGCACGAGAGTAACAAGGAAAGCTTGGGATTCGGCTGTGCCATTTTAAGCTGTTCATGTGATGGCATGAGTTGTAACCACACATCAGTGATCCATGGGAAGGCAATAAACCCAGTGCCTTGTAGTCTATCATTTATGTTCCTGTTCAAGTAGGTTTGAAGGTGAACAGGAGTGTTAGGAAGGAAATCTAAAGCCAGAACAAAGCATTGCAAGAGATTTCAGTGAATTCCTATTTCTCACGCATGGGAATTAGGCACAGGTTTAAAAATCACCTTGATAAATGAGAATGTGTCCAGCAAAGACACACTAAGCACTCTGATTTATAGCAGTCATTGCATACAGTCATGCCCCTGATACACAGAGCCTTTGCTGTTGAGTTTGCATATATGTAAGCTAATTCTCCAGATGTGTACATTGGGGTACCTCACACTTTGGCAGGCAAGACCAAGCCCTTTATGTGTACACACTGGCATTGTGTCAGGGAGAAGAATAAAAAGAGAAAATGAAATACTCTCTTATGGGAGGGTGAGCATGGAAGGATCATTCGAGATGTATATCCCTTAATCCTTTTGCTGAGCATTTCATCATTCCTCAACAGTGCAGTAAAGCTATCCCTTCATTAAGACTCAGTCCTACAGAAGGTGACCCAAACTCCCCTTCCATCCATTTGAATCTTGCTCTGACAGCCGGTGACTTGTTAATTATTAATATGAAATATTTGATGGTACATAGAGCAGCTGAACCCAGTTTAATGTATGCTCAGGGTAACTCTCTGAAGCTGAAATCAGCCATTCTGATGCTTTGGATTTTTCTACTGAAGTTTTGCCTTTTGCTTCCTCTTTTACTTCCCTGCCTTTCTTTCTCGTGCCTTTGTGCCTTCATGCTGAGTGTCTTCTTTCATCTCAGCAATGAACTTACAGGTCTGCATTTCGATTCTATTCCTTTACATACCGATCAGGCTTAACTGAAAAAATAAGAAACAAGACACAAGCCCTGTCTTCTTCCAAACCCCAGAAACCCAGTTTCTTTTTTCAATCTGAAATGGTCATCCAGTCCAGCAATACACCCTTTGAAATACTGTTCATCTCTGTGCACCCCTAGAATCTGAGCTGTGGTATTAACTTCAACTGTAAGTGAAATCACATCACCCAGAGTTAAACATGTGCTACATGTGGTAAATACAGGCTTTAGAAGACTTATCTGCTGGCTTAGGGTGCTCTTTTAGGAAGCAAATCTCCTCTTTAGAATGATTTGCTCATTGCGAGGTTATGATTTGGTACTTGTGTTCTTTATTGACACACATATCCATTACAGAGGTCGTAACTACCTGCCACCCTGGGTGCAGCCACTGTTATTTATATTTATATATAAAGCAACAGAACCTGTTGCTTTATCATTCAAAATAGAGGGATATAATCTGTCGGATTCCCATGCAAGCACTTTATCACCAATTTTTAAAAATAATTTTCCTGTATTGGATCATGTCACATTTGGCTACACCATCTTCATCCTTTTGTTTGGGCAACATCTTCTGTGCTGATCAAGAGAATCCACTGTAGTTATTTCTCCCACCCTTCACTTACAGTCAATATTTTTGTCCACCCTCTTGCACTTTGCCCTTTTGAGAGTCATGAGCTATGATAATACACACAGGCTGTGCTAACATGGTCCAGATTCCTGAAAAAAATCCACCTCCTGGCTGGCAGGAGCAAATCCCAAAGCACCCCTGATATTATTTCCCACTGAACATGAGTCAGCTCAGTTAAAGCCTCTCTGGAAACCTGGTCACCAGGACATTCAGGAAAATGGAAACCAGCATAGCTAGTTCCAAACAGTGCTAATATTCAGTGTGGCAAAACACTGGTACTTGGAAAAGCTTGGTTCTCTCTTGCTTACTGTAAGGCTGGTGCTCATTTTATGATCACCAGAATATATACAGTAGTTATATGCTAATTATATTACATCCAGCCCTCTCTAGGGAAAATGTGGGCATGTATTTAACTGATATTCCATTGCATGCTGTAATTCCAACTCATGTTAGGGACTTAGCAATCAGCACACAGCAGAAGCAACAAGCCCCATTCCTTGTTTCTCCTCTGCTCATCTAGCAGTTGTACTAAATTATGCACATTGTTTTTCTGAAGAATCTCTTTAAGCAGCATCATAAACCAGAAGTATTTGCATCGCAGAGACAACCTTTATTCTACTTTGCGCAAAGTAATACTTAGTATCTCCATACAAAAGCAGAAGGAGAGGTGATTTGGAAAGTGTTTTGGAAGAGTTTAGAAAGCAGATTGAGATTTTATTATTATTATTATTATTATTGGAAATGTGAACATTTTCTATCACATTAACTGACTCTACAGCGATTTATTTTGCTGCTATCATAAAGGGAGGTAATGAACCATGAAGTTTCTTCAGGAAATTGTCAGCATCTGCCTGCAAATAATTTTCACACATGTGAGCCATAAAGGAAGAACACAGTGATTCATAGAAAACCGCTTGTCCTCATCCTAAAGGAAAACTAGTGAGTGTCATTGGTGTTGAACACGTTCAGGAGGATCTGGTTTAAAGACATGTCGCTGGTACTTAACAATGGAAAATTTAGATGCATGTTAGTCATCTCACAGATAAGATTATCTCATTTGAAAGCATATGTTTCTGTAGATGGATAATCATAGTGAAAGCATAATCAATAAAATGAGAAGAAATTCAACAACTTGCTTTTTATTCTCTTAGGGATCTCACTTTTAAAAACAATTATCTCTCTGTTATCTGTGACACCTCCTTTGTTCCTCACAGTGGGTGCCTAACACTAAATCAAAACTGAAACCCATATGTAATCAAAGATAATAAGAAATTTAAAAGATTTCCTTAACAGTTCCAAACACATAAAGCATCAGGTAGTAGTTACCTTGGATTAGGAAGTTTTCTGGGTGTGATTCACTGATCAAATTTACCTCTTATCTTCCTAGCTTTGCTGACAAACATGGACTGAAGAATAAAGCAACATCCTCAGGTTGTGATATGCTGGAAATCTACAGGAAATGTATTCTCCATGCCTAGAGTGTTTTGTGGTCATTTATGGTGCAAGGGGAATATAAAATGCAACCAGTTTTACAGAAGCATATTATTCACATTATTAGTAGATACAATTGACTGTCCAAGGCAGCTGGCAGTGAGAAGTCAAGCTCATCTATGTTTTAGTATTTAAAAGTTTCCCAGTGATAGAAAAGTTGTACATTTCCTCTATTCATGCTTTCATTTTATGAAGTTAGGACATGTATCATTCCCTTGACTGGGTCTTTTCTAGCTTGATGTAATGAGAAAAAAATGGGGGTACATAGTTTTTTTTCCCCTTATAGATACATTATAATTAAAAACATCTCTGACTTTGTTATTACTTCACACAAAACTAATCATTGGTATTTCTCTGACTAGGACAAAGCTGGTGCTTGTCTTTATACTGGATTCTCTGGCCAGAGAAATATCTCACTAAACTCATCACAAGCAGAGTGAGAATTCATTGATTTATTCATTTTCCCCTGTGCTCATCACTTTAACAGCTGAGCATTTCATAACTTTTGAATGGATTTGGCTCTGAAATAGATTGGTGAAGTAAAGAAATTGTATTTACTTCCATTTTAGTGGTGAAGAACTGAGGCAATGAGAGATTAAGTGACTTGTCAGAGGTTGCAAAGGAATCCAATAATGTATCCAGGAACAAAGACCAGACCTCTTTAGTATCAGTCCAGTGCCTTAGTCACAAGAACATCTTTCTTCTTTCTCTCTTAATAACCTCCAACTCGTTTCTTCCAGGAATTCTGTATCTTGCAGCAGTCTGTGTCTCTCTTCACAGCTTGCTTGCTTTTACTGTAATCTCGTAAAACTCTTCATCCTTATGGTGCTTTCAAAAACATTTTATATTTATTTCTGATATCAATACAAACAAACAATCACAGTATTCTCAAAGTAGCATTATAGCAAAGCCGGCAAAGAACAGATGGAACAAATAAAATGAGGTGATGAAATGCCATTCTAATAATAGTGAGAAGACAGTACATTGCTAACAACACTCATAGTCTGCTGCTTCTCCACTGTGTGAGTAAAAAAGCTTTGTTGATAGAAATCATAGCTAGTTATTTACTAGTTATGGTTAAGGGTTGCTTTTACTTGGTTTTCAGCTGGGTGAAGGGCATGTAGCAATTACTCCAGAGTGTGTATCAGTAGCATAAAAATTGCAGAAATACCTGGTTTGAGTTATGCACTGTAGCGGTATTTCCTTGGCTGGGAAGAAGAGGAGAGCTTGCAGTGCTTAGACAAAGAAGAAGAACAGTATTTTTGATACATCTTCATAGATGGCTATCTCATTTTCCAGTCTTACTGCAAAAACTAATGAAGTGTAGCAGTCAATGGGTAAATGGATGGTGTTCACAAAGGTCTCTGGAGTCAGCAACAGTTCCGGTTCCAGTCATGTAACTCCTAGTGAAGTCGATGGGATAGGGTCTGTAGTGGGCTGCAAAGTCATTTCTCTGGTGCATGGCTGATGCAAATCATTCCCATTTCAGAAGTGACCTGACAACCAATTTATGCTGGTATCAGTGAGTAAGCAATGCTACAAACCATGAAGAATTTGAAGGCAGAATTTCTCCTTCTTTAACTGAACTGAGACATTTTCAGCATGGTTATAGATCAAAAAAGGGTCTATTCTATACCTGAGTGAGGATTCTTGAGGACCTAACTCCCCAAAGTCCTTACTCTGATTGCACTCAATATGAACTTAGGCCACTGCAGCTTACAAATTCTGCATGTCCTTCTAGTAACAATCTTGGACACTTTCTAGGAAACACCGCAAGTCTTCTCATCCACCCAGCTCTGACCATGCAACACAGCAGTGGAGGCTGCTGGCAGGGGAGAGACTGTCACACTAGGCACAAAGACAGTGGCCATTCTCCTCACCAGCATTAGCACAGCCCTAAACAGGCTCAGAAACACACCTTAATACTCCTTGCTTTGGTTAGTTTTCATTTCATCCCGATTTTCAGGGTGAACAGCAGGGTTCTTCAGCAAATTATGTCCCAACAGTAGCAGCAAAAACTGTCTTGAAGGAAGGTCTAAACTCAGCTGGGGTATTTAGAATTAAATGGCTCCCACTTACCTTGTTTAGCACACATTCCAAGTTGCACTAATTTTCGAATCAGGTGAGGGTAAATTTCTGTGTTGATGTTCACCATTGACTTGTGTCTTGGGGGAAATATTTCAATGCTTGCCCCCAGAAAAAGCTCCAAAGGTAGTTTCATTCAGTGCTGCTGAAGAAACAGCCCCTTGTATGTCACTACTTGTGGATACTATGTCAAAATCTATCAGAGAAACCTAGTCCTTGACTTCAAAAAACACATTTCTGGAGAATATGAATACTCTTGTTTGTTAATCAAAGTTAGGAAAGATGGATGAGTTACCCAGCTACATCTGTAATAGTCTGTTTTCAGGAAGTGCTGGAGGTTTTCAGCAGAAAAGTCTAGAAACTATAAAAAAAACCCAAAACCCCATATAATTGGAAACACTAGTATTGGGAGTGATGGCTTTCTCTCGTTATGCTATAAAACAGAGAAACTCGTCTTTACATGAATTTCCAGTAACCTCTGTTTTTCTTGCTCTTTTATACATGCTGTCCTCATAATATTTTTATAGGATGTGACAAAGAAACTATTTCAATAAAGCTTTTCTTTCTTCATGTACTGAGGAACTATAACTTTTCATTTAGCCTTTTAAGATATGACACATCTTTTGACACTTTCTGACTCCCAGTACAAGGCAAAGGCAACTTCTGAGCTTGTGTTTTGGTTTTCCTTCTCCTTTTGATCTGTTTAGCTGAGCCCTTGTCAGTTGAGAAAGAATTTTTAACCCATATATTTCTGGATGCTGAAAAAAATTGCTTTTCATTAACACCAGGACCACTGCAGTTAAGACCTGCAGCAGACCTCTCTTTTCCACTACACAGGACTGGACTCTGTTTATCTTTTCATGCTTCTTCCATTTGTCTATAATGTCCCACTTCTCAAAGTTTTCCTATCATAAGCACCCTTTAATAATTTTCTTATTTATTACTCTTTATGACCATGGCTATTTGCTTTGATCAATAACATAGTCCCATCTGCCCTACAGATTTCACTAACTTCACACCTCAGGATAAGCTTACTGCTCTTTCCCTTCCTTGGTACTTACTCACTTTCCTATCTACTTCTGAGCAAAATCCATAAATACTCTAGTGGTCATTAATTTTTTAAAAATTTTATTTTCTCCACTAATATTTACATTGGCCATTTGGGATCTTTAAGACTGAAATACTGAAATGAAATTGTCATAATTTTTCATGTGAATATGCTCCTACAAAGGCTAATAAAGAGTAGGATGATTTGCATATTCAGATACGAAAATTTAAAAAATATCAAATATCCTTGCATGAATATGTAATAATCGACATAACACTTTTTACAACTGAATCTGGGCCTGATAGGTTCATTTTTCCTTCAGGTTAACATCAAGATGACATTTTGCCCAGTCACACCCATATTCATCTAGAGAATTTAGCCCTCAGCCAACTCAGATATAATTATTATTATTTCCTCCTACTTCCCTTTAAAGTACTGGATGCATGGTTTGCTTTGAAAAGAGGTGGCCAATTTTTTCCCATGAAATACATAAAATAATGCACTCCTTACAGCACTTGCTTCTTTTCACTCTCTACTTTACACAGCACATGAGGTTCTCATGACAGAAGAAAGGAAGAGATTATTTTTCTCTCCATTTAATTAATCTGTTTCGTACCAAAGCTGTAAAAAGAAGGCAATGATCACTTAGTAATTTTTTTTCCTTTTCCCTCTCATGACCTCAGTGACAAGCAAAAGTGGAAAGTATTTGTAATCAGAGGCTGGGTAAGGTAGTGAACTAGCTGTGCATCTTTACAGGTTCACATCAAGTTTGAGGTCCCATCCTGAGCCTCATTTGTACAAATCACAAGCTCCAAGAGGGAAACACTGAAAGTCACCCTCACAGGCAGCTGAGGGAGGCTGGTGGGTGTAGGTGCTGTGTTTCAGCCGTGGTCCATACGTCAGCTAGTCTTGGTATTTCCTACCAGCTCCTCCTTAACTCTACTCTCACCTCCTCCCTCATGTCCCAGCCCATCTTGTTTCCAAAAATGCCCACTCCTCTTCTTAAAAAAAGATGATTTTAATAGATGAGCTTGACACAGAGCCTAGAAGAAACCCCCTTCCATTGCATAAAATGAAGGATTTATGAGCAGCTGACAGGAGGAAAGTCTTACCACTTTTAACTTAAAGATGCTCTTCTGACTAATATCATTCTTAAGGAAAACAATATTAAAAAAATCAAATGTCTTACCAAAATATCACATTGTACTTCTATACCACACTGAATTGAGGGAAAAAAAATCCTTATAAGAAATTCCAGAGCTGTAAAGGCTCTTTCAAAGCGGGATCTCCTATAGTAGAAGAGTGAGGTGCTGTGAACTTCACAGATATTGCCTCCAGGACAACACTGGGGAAGCTTTCACACAGAAGTGTTAGAAATTCTGCCCAAACGAGCTCAGCACAAGCAAACTGTAGATACATAGTAATTCAGAGGGAGGAGAGGGTGCAAACAGCCAAAGATAATAAGATAAACAATGCATAATTATTCAAATAGACTAAACATAAATAAAGCTGCATGTGAGTCTCTGTAGGCCCTCCAGGTCATTATGGAATTAAGGATGCAATTAACAAGGATTAAGACATTTTCAAGAAGCTGAATTTATTATTTACATTTGTTCTCAGTGTAGTGGAGGATTTGGAAATTTATTGAAATGATGAGTGTGCTATTATAAAGATAAACATTTCTGAAAAATAGGTACTGGAGCAAGTCGAGAAAACCCAAGATGATGAAGTTAAAAGAATTCAGGAGTGTTCAGAAGCTAAACTTTAGAACAGAGCAATTGGCAAGAGCCTGCAATGTGGAAAAACAGGGGTGTTTTTTGAAATTAATTTCTCTCTTCAAAAATATGAGACAGAAAGGAATATAGGCAAGGTCAACCCCAGCACTGAGGATGCTCACTGTGTGCAAACACAGATGTGGATAATTTCGAGGTGCAGGATGAGGCCGGCTGGGCTGTAGGTCTGTCCCTCAAACCTGCAAAAGAATCCCAGTGAATTAAGGAAGTGGAAAGTGTCAGCTGGTTTTCAAAATCCTTTGACAGAGCTCCACATAGCACAGCAATGGATCAAATGACAAATTGTGGATTAGTACACTGTGTTATAAATGGATTAAGCAATAGGAAACAAATAATCTCGGTACAGTTCTGCACAACAATAGTAAATGCTAAACTCCTAATGTCTTAAAGGTTAAACCCTCATGTCTTCCCTTTTCCATTACATTTATTTGCTCACCATGAGGTGTTCTGAAGAACTTGCCTGAAGAAAAAGAGGTACATTTTCCTTCAGGAAAGCTGGGTTATCCTTTCCTCCACCAACCCTGGGATGACATTGCTAGACTGAACAGCCGTGCCAAGGTTCATGCTAATACATGATCCATTCTAACTTCTTGCTATCAGGCACTTTATTTCACACATTGCTGGCTCTGATTTCTCTTCTGCTGTGTCATCCTGCCATCTCAGAGCCTGGTCTGGAAAGTGGAACAGGAGAAAGGCGCAACACCCTGGATCTGGTGCTGTTCCTCAAATGATTTTTCACAATGATTTAGAGAGGAATGACAATGTGTCACTGAAGTTTATGCGCACTGCTAAGACTGAAGACCAACATAAATCATGGAAGATGGTGAATGATTTCAGCAGATTGCAGTTATACACCCCAGGCATGTAAAATGTAGTCTGAAGAATACAAAATAACATGCTTATAGGTGAAATAGCAGTTTCTTGACATGAAATGGCAATGTCTTCACTTGGTGGTTTCAGAAAAATTCCGTATAAGTTGTGGAAGGCATTCCTCCCACCTCTCCCAGGATGCAGGTAATTACACTTAAGCAAATAAAATAGCATCAGCCATGCTAGATAAACAGACTGACACACCACAGGTGGTTTTAGACCTCTGCGTTTGGCAGGCTGTATCCTCTGTGTGGAGATCATTACTAAATGAGGGCTCTGATTTGGGTTTTGTTCTGTTGTTTGCCATAGCTGAAGAAATCCTGGGAAAGCTGATGGAAACAGAGGCATGGCTGACATTAAGCATCGAGAAAACACGAAGGGAAATAGATGTGTATGCCCACCCTCACTGCTCATACAGGCAGCTTGCTCCCAGCCCTCACTGTACTCCCAGCTTGCCCAGTGCCTGTGCCTCGCACAGAAGGAGCTTACAAAGCCCAAGAGTTCCCATTTCTAAGCCTGCATTAAGCCACTGGACTCATAACTTTTTCTTCACAGTCTGAGCACACTACCCCATGTGCCCTCCACTGCTCCCTTCCCCGCTGCACCAACATGCCTCTCTTCCTTGCACTGCTAAAATGCAGAGGTGTCACCAGCTGTGCCCTAGGTCAGATGCTGATGATCTACCACACTGGGGAGCATCAAGCAGGCAAACCACCTTCTTGTGGGGTGCCAGACTGAGACAGAGGTGCCTCTGCTGGACTGTCAAGGTAGCAGGTCCATGTAATTCAAGGTGCTCTGCCCTGTCCTTGGGCTCCCATTCCCACTACTCCTTTGTACCCATCCTGATCTTGTCTGATCTCCTGGTCAGCTGGTTCAGGAAGTTAAGATGGCAGAAAACTAATCCTGTAAAGAAATGTGTGGCCACTTTGGCTCCCAAACTACCTTACTGTAACAGCAGCGCCTGCCTGAGGGGCATGTAGTGAGAGAGGGGTGGGAAAACACAGCCAGAGGTGAGGACACAATGGCAGTGACACCATGACAGCTGTTTGGAGCTGTCTGGGAAGCACACCCTTAGACACCAGCCTGCTTGCCACCCCCAAAACTGTGGCTTGTCTGCACCTGTGCAGCAATGACAGCCTCAGGTCACAAAGGCAAAATTTTGGGATAAAAACTTACAGAGTTTGGGCACCTCTTTGTTTAGGAGGCGCCCCTCTGTTCAGGAGCTCAGGGTCACACCTTTAGGCTTGAGCAGTTAGGCCCTATGGGGAGTAGTTAAGCATTTTTTGGATCTTTTTTACTTTCTGGTATTGCTGTTAAGGTCCGTATGCTGGATTTGAATAACCATTTTGTGATGTACATAGAAGAAAACCACATGCAATGGAGAGAGTGCAGAGAGGATTATCACTGTGCTGTAATGGAGCCAGGATCATGCTGCAATGATGTTCAAGGTCATGTAAGGTCATCAAAGGATGATTTGAAAGCATTGCTCGTATTCTTGCCCAGGAGAGAAGAAAATTTGGACTAAGCTGGGAAAGAGAGGGAGTCTAACAGGCATTCCATGTTTTCATAGAGCACCCTAAGCAGAATTCCTGCTATTTCATGAGGAAATACTGAAAGAGCAGAAAGAAGCTGGCACCATTGCTGTCTTCCATGAACCTTCCATCTGCCCTGTCACTCTGCCTGCCACTGCCCTTTGCAACAGTGGGAGGGAGGCAGCATAGCCAGGCAGCATCCTCTGACTGCTGGCAGACCTCTCAAGTACAGAGATGGCACCGAGAGGAATCGATACAAACCTCCTAGAAGGAGAGAAAGTGGGAGCCACTGCTCAGTGTCAGCAAAAGGAATCTACCCAAAGCAATCGTTTTGCAAGGGGGGGCTGGGAGAAAATTACCTCCTTCAGTTAGGGAGGGCTCAAAGGGAAGGGAGCGGTAGCTTGGGTGTTTTTCATCTAGGCAATTAGGTCTGATCCTCCGGGCAGTGGGTGTCAGGCCAAGGCAGGAAAACTTCCCCTAAACCAGCAAAGCACAAAGCTTACATGCAGTGTGTGCTCAGCCCCGAGAACTTCCTGGTAACTCTCAGGTTATTGAGGCGGATTGTTGATTAGAATCCAAGAGAGGATTAGAAACTCTTTTAAGCATAAATAGTATTTGCAACTGTGTGAGTTAAGCAAACGGATACAAGGGAAATCAAACCTCGTGCTTCAGGGCATAAACTGCTCTCTTGTGAGTCAGGATCAACCTTTTTTTTTTTTCCTCTACACATAGCATCTCATAATTAGCTAGGTACTTGCTGTGGTTTTGATTTGCTCTGAAGCATCAGTTACTGGCCGCTGCCAGAGGCAGGGTGCTGGACGAGATAGACCCATGATGTGTTTCTGTAGGGCAACCCTTTTGTTCCCAGATCGGCAAAGCTTTGTGGGAAAGCTTTAGTGATTCATGTTTTCAGTAGCTCCCGGTTTTGCCGAACATTGTCCTCTCATTTCCATAGGCACTAAAGTCACTCTGAATTGCCACAGAAATAAAATGGCAAAATTGCAGGAAGGACAATTTATCTACATGGTGCAGACAGAATTTATATAGTAAATACAAAGATGCTTTTAGGACTGGTATGGGTAATTTTTGCTAGCAAGAAATTAATTATTTCCTGTATTTCATTTCAGCTGCAAAGTCACACAACTTCCAGAAGGTTTTGTATACTGAAAAAGATATATTTCTCTGTGCATGTGTGTATACACATACATTTATGCATATATATATATATAAATATAAGTTGGTCCAATAAAAGGGTTTGAATTACTAGCATTTCCTTACAAATTAAAGGCAGGCAAGGACCAGTAATACAGGTGACAGAGCATGCACTAACAAAGTCTGCCTCTCCATGCTGCCTCTTTGATGTACCTCATTTTTGCCCCGAAGGAATTTCATTATCCTATGGTGAGCTGGTAATGAAATCTGTACTCAGAATCAAGCCTTCATAGAAAACGATATCTTGACTCTTTGTTCTGTACAGACTAGCTGTGTGTGGTAGGAATATGTTTCTATTTGTGTGTGATCTGAGTGTACTTTGAATACTGATCTCCAGATAAAAAGGATAGAGATCTAATTTTACAAAATACTGAATTGCTCTATCTTGCTTTATCTAACAAAATTTTGATGCTTATTATTGTGATGAATATTTGGGGCGATACTTGTAGTGTTCAGCATGTGTGAGAAAAATCTCTCTGTGGAGAAACGAATGGAGTGTCAAAGACCCTGATTTATAAAGAGTGCAGAGGGCTCTTAAGTACTATTTTTAGAACAATGCCGCAACAGATTTACACACAGAGAAAAAACCCTCCTCTACAGTCACTTAGGAGCAAAGTAGCATTTCACTGCATAATAATGAGGAATTAATTGCTCTTTGTCATCACTTTTTATGCAAATTGCCATAGAACATTTGCCCAATGTGCATTTTACCTTTTAACAAAGAAAGTAGTCATGACAAACTAGACCAAATTTCATAAGCTAAAGACAAAAGTGGGCTGTACCATACATAAATTGCAGCTAGCAAGTCTATTCCTTTGAGGAACTCTATCAACTTCCGATGAAAGTCCATTAAAAAAAAAAAAAAAGGAAAAGGTTTCTTGGCCTACATGTCTAGTTAAATTAAGTATAATTATTAGACAAGTGGCATTTCTTCTCATGGAATTTCCTTGTCACTCTTTATAGCCTTTGTTTATTTTTTTCTTTTCGCTTGGCATAATCACCAAACATCACCAAATTTTTGTTTCCTTACCAACCGCTTACAAGCTCTTATTCCTATTGTTAGTGGATTTCAAATGCTGTGGGTCAGAAAAACATTTTTCTGACTTATTATCAGCCTCGTTTCATGTATGTTTTCACAGCGTCTTCATTTAGACTAAACTGACAATTCTTCAGAGAAAACCAGAACTGAAACAGCTACAGAACAGCATTTCCTTTCACTCTGAGAAAGACATAATAAATCATCTTTCTTCTACATGAAACTTTAATTTTTTAGTCATTCTGCAACTGACACTGAAAATTTGATGCAAAAATTAACTAGATGGCAGAGTGGGTCAAAATTTAGACATACTAATGGATTGAACTGTGTCAAAGCATTTTGTCCAGAAACATCTCAACATGTTTTCTTTTTCCTGAGAAACATAGGAAGGATGTCAGTGCATCAGGAGTTTCTGTCTTGCATGTGCAATGAATTCATTCAGTGAACCAGCAGGTCTTTTCAATCTCTAGTTTCTACCAACTTCAAACATAATAGCGAGTTCCAACAGAGTCCCTTTTCTATTCATAAGCTATTCACTGCAAACCTTTATAGTTTGCAACTTCAAGTTAACATAGCAAAGAGCAGCTTTAAATCACTCCAGTAATCAGGGGTCACAATTATTTGCTGCTGCTACCAAAAAACCTCCACACCACACACTGCAAGCAAATGCCCTCTAACTTCACCTATAAGACAGAAAAATAACAGAGACTTGACCTCTGCCTTAAGTGTTAACACTTCAGCACCACTATCTATTAATCAAAAAAATAGATGAATCCAGCTTATAAATCCTTCTGCATGGAAAGAGCCATCTTCATCCCTATGGAAGTATGTTTTCTGTCCTGGCCCTTGCTTAAGGTGCCTTCTTGAAAAAAGCAAAATAAATGGATGTAAGATGTAAATGAATCAAACAGATAATTATATGAGTGGAAATCCACAGCTTCTTTGGAGTCCCAAGTGTTTGGTTAGTATTAGAGCTATAAAAGCAAAAAAAACTGTCCCCACAAAAGCCAAAGCCTTCAGCATGAATGCACTCCAATACCACTCCCCACCCCCAGAACTGCAGAGTGTCAGGGATTTAACCTGCAATGACATGTCTAAAATACTCTAACACCTTCTCCAAGGCCATCAGTGGCAGGGAGAGCCACCATGCCAATAGGGCCAGTATGTGCCTGCTGAGTGCCAGTGCATCTACAGCCTCTGTGCTCTCCACCAGCACTCCCACAAGTCCTTCTCTGGCCTTTGTTTAGCCAGAAGCCATCCCTGACCTCCGCAAGCCTGCCTATGCTTCAGCCATGTTTCAGCTTCATGAAGCACACATTATTGTTAAACTACATGATAATCAGACTTGTCTTTTAAGTTTTATCCTTTCATGTGTTGCTACGTGTCACTTCCCATCCCTCCCTGTGAAGGTACACTGATGGGCACCTTGACCAACCCCCATAACACAGTAGGGTCTACCACTGCCTGGCTCTGCCAAAGCTGGTGGCTTTGCATTCTGCTTTGTCCTTCCCTTCTCTCTGCTGCCCACCCCCAGTGCTCCAGGCTCCCCTGCCAGTCCCACTAGCACTGTGTTGTCTTCATGGCTCCAGCTTCTACATCATGCATGAATCATCACCAGAAATACCACCTCGCCTTAAAGTATGCCTCCTCCTGCAGAGACAAAGGGAGGGCACAGCCACCATGAGAGCAGCCCAGAGGTGAGGATCAAGAGAGACGTTGCCAGAGGCACAGGAGACAGTCAGGCATCCAGTCAGAAGTTCAACCACAACTGCCAGTTCTGAAGAAACTCCTATGACTCCCCTGTGACAACAGCCAGATGTCCTCTGCTGTGGCTGCACAATTCAGCCAGGAAGGAAAGAAACCCATTTGCACAAGCCTCTGTTACAGTTATGCACTGAAAATAGAATCATAGGTGCTAGAAGGTCAGAACTGTTACCAACTAGGTATCTTTGTGAGTAATAATTACCTCCAGCCTCTTACTCTTAATTAGTGTATTTGAGTCTAGTCAGCCACTTGCACATGTGCATAAACTCTCATTGATGTTGAAGACAACATGGAGTAGAAGCAATTTCCCTTCACATAACAATGTGTTTTTCTTCTCTATCTTCTGTTCCTTCCCCAGATCATGACTTTGAATTAAATCTTGCCAGGTAACTGCTGCCCTGAAACATGTCTGAAATGCAGCCTAGACTGGTCAGAAGTATCTCTGAGCTCCTGAATGGAAAAAGTCTCCAGCCTCACAATTAGTATCTAGAACACAAACACCACTCTGTCACATCTAGATTATTCTCCACATGCCCTCCTTGTTCTCCAGTACCAGATGTTTTCCTTCCCTTGGCACTGCTCAAGAGAAAGAATCTCTTTTTCTAACCCTCTTGTGCATCCCTTGATTTGTAGGACAGGCTGGCCAAAGCAGATGTTTTGCCTCCAGTCACACGGGTTGCTGCAGATACTTCCACTTTTCTGGATAACTGTTGTAGGAATGAGGCCTACAGGCATGAGCTATGCCATGAGCTATGTGGTGAAGGGATTTCCAGGAGAACATGATAAGTCATGATAAGTTATCAGACGGAGGCTGGATGACCCTAATCAATGGTTCAAGTGGAAGAGGGAGTGGTACCAATGTGCCATTGCTCTGTTCCAGCCTTGAACAAGACCCACAGCCTTTTTAACCTCTCCTTGTAACTCTCCTTGTCCCACGTTTACAGAGGAAGTGGCTGTTCCCCCACCCCCTTTATGAGAGCAATAACAAAATATATGACTAGAGTCTCACCTCCACTTCTCCCACAAAGTAGAAACTGCCATTTGCAATCCTCCACTTTGCAGACAAGTTGATGGACTTGCTTCTCTCTCTTCCTGAGGGCCAGGGACACATTTCTGGTAAGATTTGCACCTCTGACTGAGTGGGAGCATACCCAGGAACACTTGTACATAGTGCTATGTGCCAATATTTTGCAGGTCTAGTGAATTTATCACTGGTAATTTAAGAACATGTTGCTCCAACAAACATTGTTTGTAAACCCCTGTTTGTGGAAGTTCCCATTGAACTGAACCAGAGCTACAGTGTCAAACTAGTAAAGTGCGCTATTTGCAAATCAGTGATCACAAATGAGACCAGATTTACACTGTAACCCAAAATATTTGTGCATCTGGGATCTTAGTGAACACAACCAGACTTACAGTGCCGAATAGATTCTAGACAAAAATTAAGTTCAGCCACGCACAGCATCTCCAATCTCAGGACTAGCTGGAAAGCCAGAGAGGGTATTTTCTGACAGATTTGTATACTCTTAATACAACTATAAAAGCAAAGTGTCTTGAAAAGGATGGATTACAAGGCTTTTGAGCAATCTGAGCTAAAACAAGGTTTTCTCCACAATTGCCCTCCAATGGCTTTTGGACCTGATTCACTTGTGCTGATTCTTAGTGACAGGGGAACTTGAACTAAAGTTTTACTATATCATTACAGATACCCTTGCTTTTAGGAACAGTCTCTGGGATCGTCCTGACTTGCAGAATTATGAAATTTGCCAGAGCTGACCTATAGAACTCTTAAATTCTTTTTTTTAAATATTACATTTTAAAATACAATTCTAAATGCAAATTCTAAAATGTTACTCGCAATTTGTAAATAATAATAATAAGTACAATAAGTTATTAAAAAAAAAGATAACTGCAATAGAGCTGAGGAAGTTCTCACAAAAGCAAAATGATTTAAAGCAAAATGAGCAAGAGCAAAGTAGACCTTCTGTTGAACCAATGGAAAGAATAACGTTTAGGTCCTACCTGCCTAGCATAGCTGCTGCAATTACTTCTCCCAAATTAATATATGTCAAACCAAAGTCCAGCAATACCAGCAAGCAGGTAATCCAGTTTTCTTTCTTTCTTTCTTTCTTTCTTTCTTTCTTTCTTTCTTTCTTTCTTTCTTTCTTTTTCTCTTTCTTTTCTTTCTTTTCTTTCTTTTCTTCTTTTTTTTTTTTAAAGGACAAAAACCAGAGAAGATTCCACCTTTTGACTTAAGTGACCACAGTTTTTGGACATAATGTATAACCTTAATGATTTCCGACCCTCTATTTCTCGACATACAAAGAGTTCCTTATATTTCCTTCTTATTATGTTATCTGCACCTATTTTTTTTAAAGGTCAGTGCCTGCCATGTTTTCCTACCTTGCTTCCTGACACTATAATTTTAGTCCCAGCAGCAATGCTTTGTTAGTACTTCAATATATTTCAAATATTATATCTCACCAGACCCTCAAAATACCATGCCAGGGATCTGAAGCTCTGTGCATGACAAATGTTCCTTTGTGGAGCTTTTGATGTGATGTCAAGCCACGCTCCGGAGACATTGCACTGTGGATCTTTGATATCACGCACCATGACAATGTCTCCTTCGTAGCTGTCACAGCCACTGACTCAGGGCGTGCTGTTCATACCGTCAGTGCTCCAGGAAACGCAATGTACCTGGGGTGTGTCAGACTCTGGTTGTGAAAAGACATATGGTGCCAGCAGTATAACCAGTAATCAACTGTGAATTTCTTAATCACTGCGAAGAAAATGATGCAATGTCATTAATTCTACCTGCACAACCCAGGAGAATATGTGCATAATTACCAATAATGACTTAGATCTGTGCGCAGGACCAGGCCTTATCCAGGAAAGCTGATATTTTTCACCCAAATGCTGCAGGGTAAAAATGTACTTTAGAAGGAAATGACAAATTCCTGAATTAAAACGCGCAAAATTTGTTCTTATTGTTCCCCTTTCACTCCTTTGTTACCACTGTAAAGATCAAATTGCATAAGATCCACTAACACGTTTCTCTTTCATAAAGCCTTTGACTCAGAGTAGTTGAAGTCAAGACTGCAGTACTTATCTCCCCATAGCACTTTAAATTATGAATTGCCTATCACTAGGAAAAAGCCTTTTATTTTTATAAATATCTGACTGAAATACCTTGCAATACACAGAGCTCTCCAACAAGTGGCACTATTAAGACTACTCAAGTTACGAGATTGATATGCAAATGAGATCTAAGAAAGGGATGTTGGGACATGTTTTACAATATTGGATTCACATTAAAATCTTTTAAATTTACATATGAAATATGATTGAAATATATATTCACAATTCAGCTATTCTGAAAAGTTTTGTGTTATCCAAAAAAAAGCCACTGAAAAGTAGGTCAGGTGCCATAAGCTCAACCAGGCAGTCCTCTCCAAAGGGATGAAGTCACGGCAGTGTGGAGAAACCACCTAATTAAGACGTTAGTAAAGGTGATGTACAACCAGGAAATTTGTCCATGGAGCTGAGCTAAAGGAAGTTGTTGAATGTGTGGATGCAGCCTTTTCTCAAAGATGGCATTGCACATTCATAGCAAGTTGTCTCTTAAGTATTCATGGGTCAATTTGTAAATTGTACTTCTTCACATTTATTCTTATCTTATCTTGTTGTTGTTGCTTGACAAGTTGTGGATATTTTTGAGTGACTATAGATGACATCTCTTCAAATAACTCATATTTGTCTGGAAAATACGTTTGGCTGCACTTCAATAAAAATGGTCCAGAAATAGTTACATATACAAAAACTGAGGCATGGAGGTAGTTGATTGCAATGAAAACAGGATCAGACTGGATTTTTTTGCTGGAATATAAACAGTTTGGGAATGAATTGGGAAGCCAAGGCATTAAAATGTAGAATACATGATATAAAAATAGCATTTTTAAATGGTAGGTTTCATTTGATTAGTCTAATATTCCTTCTGTATTTAGAAATCAACTCTGTCAGTTTTTCCAGTTTTCTAGTGTTATATAGAGATGTAATAATATATAGGGTTTTTTAGAGTTATATAGAGCTGTAACAATATATAGTGTTTTCTAGAGATATAATAATATAGAGAGATATAATGACCACAATAAAATCACAATCTGAGTGATATATGGGAATGTGAACCCTGCCTTCTATTATGAGTTGATCATAAAATTATTAATAGTAATTTGGGTACCAAAAGATGCATAGAGGTACTGGGTGAGTTTTCAGAAAGCCTATATGCTCAGTCCCTAATTAGCTCCAGTTTCTTTCACTCTGTGCCCATCTTTGTCTTGCACAAGCATGATCTGGTTCACTCTGAAGTCACTGCAATAAAATCTAAAATGGACATTTTTACTTTACTCTTCCTTTCAGGCAAATAGTAACAGTCATTTTAAAACATCAGCCGGTGAGATAAATGGCAATTATTGTGCCTTTCTGAAATGCATCCTATAGGCAGAGGTGTATACACCATGCTTTGTCAAGTTTTCAACTTTTGGACAGCTTTGACTCCATGGATCCGTATCTCCTGTAGTGTGCTGTAAATAAGAGAATATGTGCATTTTGGATGCTGTGGCATAATGGGCACGTAGCATGCTAACTAAAGCATTACAAATGCTGCGTGGCTTATTTTTATCTCTCTCTGTCCTTTTCATTATAGTATTTTTATCTCTCATGCCAATACAAAATTATTTTTGTACCTCAGGGAAAAACAAGGCAACAAGAAGATTCAGCCCTACTAGTGTTTAAACACATGACAAGTCTCCTTACACACTGCGGGACTTCTCACATGCCTAACACTATATATATCCACAGAACCAGAACCTAAATGGCATTTCTGAGCAAGGCTTTATATGAACATTACTTGGAAAGGGAAAGTGAAGTTTATGAGACAGAATTTTCAGTGGGGTGCTATTCTGCAGTCATACGTAGCTAGAAGTAGTGGTAAAATGCTATGAAACTAAATGATTTTCACTTTACACAAGCAGACAGTGGTGCAAAACACAAGCCGGGGAGAACCATGCTTTTGAGAAGTGGTGATCTATTTGTCCTTACATACAAAGAGTTGAATCTTTGTTGACCACATAGTTCTCCGTAGTTTAACAGACTTTGAAAATGCAGGTAGCCTAACGAAGCTGCTGCAGTTTCAGAAGGCATCAGTGAGATAACTTCACAGGAATTGCTCCTCTTTAAAAGGTACGGAAAACACAGTATATAATCTGACTGTAGTGAAAGGGGGAAACAGAGGATGAAAATGCACAATGAAAACCGACAAACGCAGAAAAAATAACAAACATGCACGTTAATTACTGAACGTGCTTTTGTTAGCAGTAGGTCACCATCATTCTTTATTGACATTTACTGCAACTCCAATTGCTTTTTCAAGACCACTGACCCAGGAAAATGTAACCCTCTAGTTATCCAACGCCCTTTAATTAGAGATGTCTCCAGAGATAATCTCACTCGCGGCCCCTATTGTGAATCATTTATTCTCCAACTTTCCTTTTTATCAGTCGTCTTTCATCTTTATGTTTCTCCGTCCTAGCCCGGCTGAGTAACTCGGGCTTGCAGACCGCGACTTATTCATGTGCCGGCTCTCCCGACTGCATTTCGTGCCCGGTGACATTTGGGGTCCCGCTCAGCACGCCCCGGCCGGCGGCACCGGAACAATTCACAGGAACCACAGCCTTCCACTTGGCAGAAGGGACCACGGCGCCAAGCCTCGGGCTGGGGAAAGGGCTGCGAACCGGGCGGTTTACACACGCACACACAGACAGACAGACAGATACAGACAGACACGCACACACAGACACACACAGATACACACATGTACACACACACACAGACACACACACACAGATACACACACACACAGAGATACATACACACATACACACACACAGACACACACAGATACACACATGTACACACATACACAGACACAGATACACACACGCACACACACAGATACACACACACACAGAGATACATACACACACACAGACACACACACTCAGACACACAAACACAGATACACACACACACAGTGCTGGGAACACTTGGCGGGGGGTTGTTGTCATTCCCAGTCCCGGGCGCGCTCGCCTGTCCGGGCGATGCTCGGCACGGCTGACTCATGGCCCATGGACGCTGGCGCTACAAGTACCATGAGGTTTCTCCCAGGGGGGGCGGAGCGCGTCAAATGCCGCCGGCATGCCCGGGTGTGTGTGTGGTGTGCGTGTGGTGTGTGTTCCCCGCGTTGCCCCCGCCATGGCGGCCCCCCGGCCGGACTACAGCTCCCAGCGCCCCCCGCGGCCGCCGCACCACCGCGCGCGGGGTCCGCTGGCACGCATGCACGCACGCACGCACACCCCCCC